>JAZGLO010005619.1:0-148266 GCA_036873155.1 Biomphalaria sudanica | reverse complement strand
TGATCTGTAATTTTTCTCCTGATTTGGATAGAAGGGGGGGCAGGCTTAGACACTGTTGGACCCAGGGCCGCTTTGATGCCATCAAATAGAGCTTTAAATTTCCTGAGTGGAGACTGTCTTGGATTCTGTTGCAGGTATCCCTCCAAAACTTGTTAGCACATTTTCTAGCCATTTGTTTCGCCTCTTTATTAGCACTTTTGAAGGCCTCCAAAGATCTTGGACTTGGCTTTCAGGACACGTCCATGTTATCCACTCACTACACCATGCACCTCACATCACTCTCTCGGCATGGTCATACTCTCCCTCTCTACAGTCTACGGCGCAATAAGCTCTACGTTGTGATTCGAACCCGATCTAGCTACTAAGTCTTTGAAAACAAATAGATGATCCGCCCATCCCCAATACGTTGAGATCGAACGGTCCGTGCCTCTTGATAATGTTATCCTAATGTACTTAAACTACAGAAATCCAATTACAACTCCACTAGACTCTCTCTCTCTCCTCTCTCTCTCTCTCTCTGGGCAACTAAGGTTCAGTTTCTCCAAATCAAATCAATGGCTTCCTAAAACTTACAAGTACTTTAAAGACACAAAGATACCAATGTTATCTTAATGAGTTCTGTCTGTGGCGCCCTTGGGTTAAAAGTGTGGGGGGGGGAGTAGTGGAATGAGGAGGAAGAGTTGTTAAAAGTGGGCGGAGAAAGGGGGAGCCATCTCAAGAAAAGGAGAGCTATCAATAATACCAGAATGTGCACCAAACTTCATGTAGGCAGTTAGGGTGAAAACATGGGACCAAAGAAAATAGAATCCAATGGTATATAGGGTCAGAATGAAGAGACTCTGTCCAATCAATGGTATATAGGGTCAGAATGAAGAGACTCTGTCCAATCAATGGTATATAGGGTCAGAATGAAGAGACTCTGTCCAATCAATGGTATATAGGGTCAGAATGAAGAGACTCTGGCCACGATGGCCACTATTTTAGAATACAACAATACATGCTAGATAAAACAAGTTTGTATATTCTTCCGTTCTTTTTGTAATTGAAACTATACAACAAACAAGCGCATTTCTTTGAACATTATACCAACAAGTTGGAACCTTTTTACTCCGGTATTATATAGCTTGATCAGCCAGTCTTAACAAAGCACTCTTAAATGGGGGGGGGGGGGGGATAGTACATAAACATACCATTGTGCCAAACATTGAGGTATCTGTTAGGATGTTTTAAAAAAATATTACCATTGTTCTCTCCAACGCCACCCACACACAAGCACATTTCCATGCAGGTCCAAGGCGCACACGCTACGACTGGGCTGTTTACTAATGACTCCATGTCTCGTCGGTTGACTCAGCGACTCACGTTGTTGCACGTGAAAACAAGAGACGCTGTGGCCCCGCTGCTCACGACAAAGACTTTGGTCAATCGAGCAACTGAGTCACGTTAATGAGGATTCCGTGTAGACTGGTCAAGCCAGGGCATCCCGGAGACTTGGCTCTGTCGCAGTGAAGTTCCAAAGCAAACCACACAACGGCACTCTGCATCCTCTCCTCTAAATCACACATGATAATAGTTGGGTGCTCTGGTCCTTACCCCTGGGACACGAGCATCTGGGTACCCCTCCCTCGAGCACCCCCTCCCCACGTTTCCACCAGCCCTCTCCCCACCCCGATCCCTTCCATCTTTAACAATATCATCCCTTCAACAAAAAAATCAATGCACCCCCCCCCCCAAACAACTGGGCTCTAGCGAGTGTCTGCTTCCCCTCACAGTGTTGTCACTCTATTTATAGAGAGTCGGAGAGAAAGTTCCATGTGAGCGGCAGTACAACTAGCAGAGTGTCATTCACTTCTAGACACACCGGACGCTGTGTGTATCCATGTGGTCCACGGGATTATCTTTCAGTGATTCAGGCCCCTTATCATGTAAGTACTTAAATACATTTAGAAAGGGACTTACTCACACACACACACACACACGTGCCTTCACATTCATTGACTGCACCCTTCATCTCAGACTTAGGGCACATAGTAGATACTGGGGTTAGCAAGAGCGAACAAAGGGCATTCCCTCACGTTGGGATAAACACGCCGGTAGCTAGAGTCTAGGTTTACCAAGTAGATAGTGATTAAAAGGAAATAGAACTATTTGTTAAGTCAGTGGCGTAGGCTTGGCTAGGCCGTGCTGCTGGTCGAGTTCTTATATCAAACAGAAGGATTTCTCACGAGTTTCCAGAGAACACACAAAAAGGGGGTATGGGAAAAGAAGGGTAAATTGGAACTATAAGGTAGACAATTCTTGTATATTAATATGTCTATAAAAGAAAATATTTTATCCCTTTATAATGTTTTTAATAAACAGACCTCAAGCTAAAGCATGTCAGTAGTTTACACTAAACTGAACAATACAATATATAGATTGTCATAGCCCCAAAGACAACAACGTGTCTACGTGATGTGTTTAGAACGATTCCTAGAGAACAGATATTTAACGATAAGCTTACACATTTGTATCTTGTATGAGTGATATACTTACACATTTGTATCCTGTATGACTGATATACTTACACATTTGTATCTTGTATGACTGATATACAAAGTACACCAATGAATGATTGAAGACACACACACACGTATAGATACAAATAGGTCTGTGTACTCATCACTTAATGGAAGTGATAGTGTGGGAAATGTTTAACCAAACGGAGTCAGGGAAACAAACATCAAAACTTGACATACAAACTGGCAAGTGGGTATAACAAATGGCCACAAGAATTTACAAATGAATATAGAGGGGCCTAACAACACTATTGAGTGTCCCTTTGTAAATGCAACATTTAAATGTTCGATTTTTGTCACCAATATTTTAGTGTATCTTACATGTCGACTAGAAGTTAAACGTCTATCAACTAAACACACAATTTAAAACAAATATTCTAAAGATATAAAAGTGTTAATGAACTAAAAGTAATGAATATTTTGATCATTAAGAAATAAAAGTGCATCACATCAACTGAAAACAAAATGATGAATTTGATTATAAAACTATAAAATTGTATATCGATTGAAAACAATGATTGATTTTATTATACAATAGTGTACATATCACGATGGCGGGTAAAACTATGTTGACCAGTGTCTAGTTAACTTTTTTTTATTTCACAGAGTGGACTAGTGAACACCAAATCAATAATGAAAGTTATTGATCTGCACCCAGACAGCGGGTTCCCATTCCTCGTGCCTCCTCTCAGGGAATGTCTGACAGTGAAGTCTCCGTGCGCCATGGGTCTGGTCTCCCACAACATGACAGTCTATTGGCACGAGATCTCTGACTACTTCTGTTTCTTAACCCTGCCCGTCTTGCTCATCTTCGCCATTATCACTCAGATCATCAGTGTCATCGTGCTGTCTCGCCAGGTCAGACAGTCGCTGGACACTTACCTGATGGGGCTGAACATCGCCACCATGTTGCTCCTTCTCAGCACGGCGCTGCTGTCACTGCAGCACTACGTTGGACCGCACGACCTCCTGGTTTTCGCCCAGCCTTACACGGCCTCGTGCCGTGACTGGTTCTGGTACAGCGCCATCTGGCTCTTGGTCATGATGAGCTTCGAGCGGATGCTGACCGTCTCCGCCTCCAGGGCCAACACCCTATGCACCTCCAGCCAGGCCGCTGTAGTAGTGACAATGGTGTTTGCCGTTGGTCTGGTCAGCGCTCTCCCACGCTTCTGGGAGTACGAGGCGGTAGAGGTTCTTGATCCTCAGACCAACGCCACGAGCCTCATCGCGGAGAAAACGATCTCCACGACAACAGAGGAATACAACACCATGTACTTCTGGTACGTCAAGGGCGTAACTCTCTTCGCGCCGTTCGGCATGATGGTTCTAATGTGTCTAGTCCTTGCCTGCCGGACGAGAAGAGCAGTACTCACTAAACGCTACACGGCCATCAAGCACACCAATGGTCTGACAGTAAATCGCAAAATGAAAGAGGAAGTGTCCATGTCCAAACTTCTGATAGTCTTGATGTGCCTTTACATGCTCTGCTCCAGCCCTGCGTCCATTCTGGATCTGCTGGCACAGGTGTGGCCAGCTCAGATAGACCCAGCGTCTAGAACATTTTCTAGCTTGTACAACATCTTCACAGTCATCTTCTTCTTCCAATTTGCTCTGCATTTAATGATCTACTTCACGTTCAACAAGCCCTTTAGACTAACTATGCTCGCCATCTTCTGCTGTTGTTGTTAAAACTGACATTTTGAAATTCAAGTTTATTGTTGCTATTTATCAAAC
Source organism: Biomphalaria sudanica (assembly GCA_036873155.1). Taxonomy (NCBI): domain Eukaryota; kingdom Metazoa; phylum Mollusca; class Gastropoda; family Planorbidae; genus Biomphalaria; species Biomphalaria sudanica. The sequence goes on along the minus strand of JAZGLO010005619.1, from coordinate 143,974 downwards.
TGAATTATATCAAACTGAAGAGTTGGCTTCCATTAAAACTGTTGCCAATTATAACGACACGCAAACTGAAAACGGTGTGAGTATTAAAATACGAAATTAACTTGGATAACCAGCAAGCCATTGTGGACTAGTGCACTTGAACTAATGAACAAAAAAAATTGTGACTCGAAATAAATATCAAATGACATTAAAAGCATTCCAATATATATTTTTTTAAATAATGCTGTTTATCAAATTGGGTTAATGCATATAACTAAGCCTAAGTAGTCCTGAGGTCTTGAACACACACTGATGGATTTGACTCAGTGATAGGCAGAACTTTCACAAAGCAGATCCCAGTTTCCAAGAACTCTTAACATTAGACAATCATTTTGTTTTTAGTTACATCGACATTAATATGTCACCAACTATGTCATTGCCAAAGATTGAGTACATGAAATCTGCTGTTCTATTAAGTCATCTCTAGTACAGCTTGCCTTAAGGAATCCCATCAGGGCCGGCCTTAGATTAGTGGAAAAGTACATCAATTGGAGGCCTTAGGCGGCTGCCTAGTTTGCCTATGCCTTAGGCCGGCCCTGGTCCCATCATCAATACTAATGAAAACAAAAATTTGGAATTCGTGTTAACTTGATCAGTTAATTGCACAACTAATTGTAACTTATCATTGTACATAAGATCAAGGTTATTTATATAGGTACTTGTATTGTTTAAGTGTACTTGTTAGTATGCTTTTAAAACTGTTTTTCTATAGCGCAACTTTCATGTTTATAGCATAAAAACTGCGCTTTGGCCCAATCTCTTCTGTGGACCACTGGAGGGAAGGAGTATCTGGGAGAAGGTTTCCCTGCTGACTTTAGGCGCTCAGCAAACACAATTCTACTCCAGTCGAGATTCGAACACGAGCCCCCTTGTTACGTGGCCAAGCCGTAGCCAAGCGGCTTTGGCCTCTCAGCCACAGAATGAGTTAGTTTTGTGATGTGTAGTTAAGTTGTATAAAACGCTTAACCTTGTCCAAGGAAGCTCAAGTTCGAATCCTGATCAAGAGCATAATTTCTTTTAAGTATCATGTCCCAGATACCCCCACACCACATATGTCCCGGATACCCCACCACCACATGTCCCAGATACCCCAACACCACATGTCCCGGATACCCCAACACCACATGACCCGGATACCCTGACACCACATGTCCCGGCTACCCCAACACCACATGTCCCGGATACCCCCACACCACATGTCCCGGATACCCCACCACCACATGTCCCGGATACCCCCACACCACATGTCCCGGATACCCCACCACCACATGTTCCGGATACCCCCAACACCACATGTCCCGGATACCCCCACACTACATGTCCCGGATACCCCCAACACTCATGTCCCGGATACCCCCAACAAGAAAGAGATTGAATGAGTGTGCACTGAGCATGCAAGAGGAGCACAGAGACGAGTTAGTTCACTGCTGCTAAGAAATAGCCTCTAGTTAGTATTGGGTTGGAGTTTGAGATCAGATAAAGATTTAGGGTAGCGGTAAGTTGAGGGAAACCAGTCGTCAATATGGGGTATAGTCTAGAGCTACAACAAGCTCCTCTTGATACATTGGCTTTAGAAAGTTTTGTAGGCCCCCCCTTCACCCCCGTTTACGTCTGAAACATCTCCTAATATTGTTATATGACACATTCTTGTCTATTTTTCTGAAAAATAAAAATAATTGACATAAATATGTGTTATATTTGTCTCAAACTAAAAAAAAAACAAAAAAAAAACGCAAATATTTTGTTTAAAAAGGTCTGAAAATCATTCAACTGGGTGTTACCAGGCAGTCGCGTTTTGAAAGGGTAGCAACTCTTGAGGTTAAAACTAGAGATGGAAGTCGGTTTGGATAGATTTAAGATGGAATTCGTTTCGATTTGATAGCGAGTATAGTTCGGGTTCGGCATGTTGTATTTGCGAAATGTCAGCATTTCTAATGTTTCTGGGTTTAGCGTGGCCCTGCGATTATGCGATAGCTCATTAACAACTCCTTACACTGAAAATACACTTTCACTGGCAGCCTACAACTTTTTAGCAAACGATATCATCGTTGGATGCTAATATTCAAAATCCTTCTCTTTCCAAAATTGCAATGCTTACTACTTATGATTGCAATTGAAATTGGCGATTCGATATAACAATGTTATAAATATTACTTACATTAGTGGAAGATTTTTTCTCACAAATTGTGTAATTGTTACATTACAATACGCCCCCCCCCCCAGGTAAGGGTCAGTCCGGGAGGGGAGGGGGACGATTACATCTACCGCCCCCCCCCCTAAGGTAAGGGTCAGTCCGGGAGGGGGACGATTACATCTACCGCCCCCCCCTAAGGTAAGGGTCAGTCCGGGTGGGGAGGGGGACGATTACATCTACCGCCTCTACCACGCTCCCACTTTGTAGCGTCCACCATCTTTCATGTCTACAAATGATTGACTTTGAAACTGAGTCAAAAAGATAAACATGTCAATAAGTAGCGTATATTATAAAGATATTTAACTAACTTTGTTCACAAACTATGATTTCTGCACCAAAATTGAACCACTCCCACCACTCGACTGGTTACAGTCAGGGGGGGGGGGCGGTAAAAGCCCCATCCCTCCAATTTGCCAATATACAAGGACGAGGAGGCGACACTACAAAAATGTGTTAAAATATAAATAATAAGTATATATCATTAAAATAAGTGAATATTTTTGTACAAAAAAAAAGTTAGACACTCGCTCAGTCTATTAACATGTCTAAGAAAAACATTCGTCAAGAGAGAGAGACACTCGTCCAGTAAGAGAGAGACTTGTACAGCGAGAGAGACACTAGTCCAGTAATAGAGACACTCGTCCAGTGAGTGAGACACTCGTCCAGCGACAGAGGCACTCGTCCAGCGACAGAGACACTCGTCCAGTGAGAGAGAGACACTCGTCCACTAAGAGAGCCACTCATCCAGTAATAGAGACACTCGTCCAGTAAAAGAGACACTCGTCCAGTAAGAGAGACACTCGTACAGTAAGAGAGACACTCGTCCAGCGACAGAGAGACACTCGTCCAGTAAGTGAGACACTCGTCCAGCGACAGAGACACTAGTCCAGTGAGAGACACACTCGTCCAGTAAAAGAGACACTCGTCCAGTAAGAGAGACACTCATCCAGTAATAGAGACACTCGTCCAGTAATAGAGACACTCGTCCAATAATATACACACTCGTCCAGTAATAGAGACACTCGTCCAGTAATAGAGACACTCGTCCAGCGACAGAGACACTCGTCCAGTAAGAGAGACACTCGTCCAGTAAAAGATACACTCGTCCAGTAAGAGAGACACTCCTACAGTAAGTGAGACACTCGTACAGTAAGTGAGACACTCGTACAGTAAGTGAGACACTCGTACAGTAAGAGAGACACTCGTACAGTAAGTGAGACACTCGTTCAGCGACAGAGACAATCGTCCAGTGAGAGAGAGACACTCGTCCAGTAAGTGAGACACTCGTCCAGCGACAGAGATACTCGTCCAGTAAGAGAGACACTAATCCAGTAACAGATACACTCGTCCATTAACAGATACACTCGTCCAGTGAGAGACACTAGTCAAGTAATAGAGACACTTGTCCAGTATAGAGACACTCGTCCAGTAATATAGACACTCGTCCAGTAAGAGATACACTCGTCCAGTAAGAGATACACTCGTCCAGTGAGAGAGACACTAGTCAAGTAATAGAGACACTTGTCCAGTATAGAGACACTCGTCTAGTAATAGAGACACTCGTCCAGTAATAGAGACACTCGTCCAGTAATAGAGACACTCGTCCAGTAATAGAGACACTCGTCCAGTCCATGTAATTAGTTTGAGTAAGAAACTTGTCCAGTCCATGTAATAAGCTTGAGTTGAGAAATTCGTCCAGTCCATGTAACGAACCTGGTATATGCTGACCCCCCCCCCCCACACACGAACACCGCACAGTTTGTAATTATTTAAAGCAATGTGCAAGCTATCAATCAAACTTTTCTTGGTGATCTGGTCGAATTAAAGGGCGTTATATTTTTGTTAGCTCCAATAAATTCTGTCAAATTAAATAAATAATATAAAAATATATGACGCTTGAATATTTCCCTAAAGAATAATGTTGTCTAGATAATAATTTAAAAAATAATCAATTAATCTCCAAATAATGAATATAATAAGATAATTTACTAATTACATTTATTAAAAAAGATATCTTAGATTTTTGTTTTTAAAAACCATGACTCAAAAAAAAAGTTTCTTCTACACCTGTAAGATCTAAAGATTTCGGCTACTTAACGTATCAAGAGACTCTGGTGGATATAGGAACACATTTGGAACGCATTTCAATATGAATTAGGTAAGTGTAGGTGTATGAGTGTGTGTGGGGGGGCAGTCAATTCTTTTCTTCGTGTCACACCAACAAGTGCATTGAATAATTTTACATTAACAAACAAACAAAAAAAGATAAATAATGTAGAGATGCCACCTTCTAAAGACAAAAGCGAATAAAGCTCAGAATGTATAAGTAGACATGCTTTGAAAAAAAGACATAGTTGACTGCAACACTCAAAGACAAGGGAAGTAATTGTATACAATCCAGCCGACCTTTTCATTCAACATATCTGATGTGTGTGTGTGTGTGTTTGTACGTCATTCCATAGTCATACTGACACGTGTGTAGACCTATATTTAAACACGTTACCTACACACGCACACACTAAGGAGACGCACATTTAGATACACAAATCTAGACAGTAGACAAACTTATTTATTCATACTTGTATTGGTTTATGGACAGCATGGGCGTAGCCCGGACATTTTTTCAAAACGGGTTGGGGGTGATTTTTTTCTCCCCCCCCCCTATATATATATATATATATATATATCATGGGCGTAGCCGGGGGGGGGATTGGGGTTCACCCTCCCCCCCCCCCCGAAATGAAATCTCTACCCACGGGGGGGGGGGGACGGGCTTAAGTGAATGATTTTTTATTTGATTTTGTTTATTTTAGGTGAGATTTTAATACTAAACCATCACTTGCCCCAGAGCAGCCAAGGGGGTTATGAGTTTAAAGCCCCTACCAGGGTTTTTTTGCAGTTAAATCCCCTCTTCTATAAAACAAAACAAAGAAAATGCAAGCGACAATCCTCAAATTCCAAGAGCACAGTTAAGGAAGATTTTGATTTTAAACCCCCCTCCATAATTTACGATAACCCACCTCTTCAATATGGGTTTTGACTCAGTTTTAAGTTTAAACTCCCCTCCAGTGGACTTTGAAGCTAAAAAATACATCTTCAATAAAAAAAAAATCTTTGAGCGTAGAAAAGGGGTTTTGAGTTTAAATCCCCCTTCAGAAGGGTTTGATGCTAAAAAATACCTCTTCAATATAAAAAAACAAATTATACACTAAAATTATTTGAGCGTAGCCACGCCAATTGGGGGTTTTGAGTTTAAACTCCCATACAGAGCGTTTTGAGGTGGGAAAATATTATTCTTCAATATTATTCTAAAGCAAACCAGTTACCAAATTCTATGATCGTAGCTAAATGAGGATTTTGAATAAAAAAACAACAACAAAGTCCTGCGATTTTTTAGTTTAAAACCCCCAACAGATGATTTTGGCGATAAAACTTCCCTTTTCGATATAAAATCTAAAGCAAACTACAGTCACCTAATTCCAAGAGCGTATTCAAGAGATGTTACACATTTCTACCAGTGGCGGGGCTCCATTAATAAAGTGCAATGAATAGTCATCTGCGAAATTGAAAAACACTAAATGTGGCACAACAAAGATGGCTAAGACAGATTTTAGGGGTCAGTTATAGAGATCGGGTCTAAATCAAGGAAATCCCATGCCGAACTGGGAGTCGACCCCTTAGTAAGGTTGTGACAGAGCGTCGCATGAGGTTTGCGGGACATGTTCTCCAACAAAATGAATTACGCATAATGAGAGCTGCGATGACATCCTAGTACAGCTTCAGACATTACAAGTGAAAGATTTTTGTGGAAACAGCTTGACGGCAAATGTGCCGAACAGCGCGGGAGGGTCTAAGTCAGTAAGAATAACATATTAGGTTTTTGAAATAAGACTTTTAATAGCAGGAAAATGCACTGTAGATACCTCAGAATATCAGAAATAGTGCTAGGCGGCGGGGCTCCGCCCCGCGCTAAGGGAGCTCCTAGTGCTCCCCCATACCCCCTTACTAGCAATGGCGGGGAGTCAACAATTTTTCCACTAGCTACAGGAAGAAACTATTCTAGGGCACAATAAACGTGTTCAGAAAGAATGAAGGGTCAGAATGTAATAAAAAATATGTACATACATACACACACAAATATTTTTTCGGGGGGGGGGGGGGGGAGAGCGGGGGGGGGGGGGGAAACCTACCACCAGCCATTCTACAAAATTTGGCATCTATAACAATAATGTCCTACCCATCGGATGCCATTTTCTGCTACACCGATGGGTCGGTAATGAGGGACCCCGATAGATCGGGGTATGGGGCCCTTATAGTATACCCCGACCGGACTGAACAAGACAGGCTCTCTGGTCCATGCGGCTACGCTGCATGCTCCATGGATGCCGAATTAACAGGGATAACTAGAGCGTTCGAGGCCATTAGGGCCAGAATGCTCCAACGCGAGACTAGCGCCACTACGGTGGTGCTGGTCACTGACTCTCGCTCCAGTCTCCAAGCTATGGGTGGCGGCGGGGGAGGGTCACCAGTAATAGAAAAGGTAATCGGCGCCGCAGATAACATCAGCCGAGCTATTGGAGCTGTCGTTTTCATGCAGTGGGCGCCTTCACATTGCGGCGTGAGGGGCAATGAAACGGCAGACGCCCTCGCAAGGGAGGGTGCAATGGCAGCCACACACCTCGAAGCACCAAGCACGTACTTACAAGCAACGGCACAAATCCGAGCACTCATTCATGAGAAGTGGTCAAAGTCCTGGGAGGAATCCGACAGAGCACGTGGTGTCTGGCAGCACATGCGTCACCCAGATCGCGACGATCCATGGTGGCGACTGAAGAGGTCAGAGTAATCGATTATTGAACACTGTCCTATAGAGGCAAATTTTGCCCGGTTCCGCACGAACTTTGACTCCCGATGTCGCCACTGTGGAGAGAGCGCTAAAACAGTGGCGCATGTCCTGTACGAGTGTCCCCAGCTCCGCGAGCTAAGGGGGGACCTGTCTGTGCAGTCACTCGACTTGTATGGTAGCCATGAGGCACTACGCCGGACGGCTAAGTTTCTTGCCAGAGCACTACGGGAGGACTAGTCCTTCCTGCTCTGTTTTTTCAATAGGAGTTCATCTCAGGTGACTTCTGTTTGCTTTAGTCTTTAGTTATAGTGAAACAGGGGGGTTTTGAACGTAAAAAAACAACAACTATGGAGGGGTTTTAAACTTAAAACCCCTCTTGGCTACGCTCATGGAATTTTCGGTGACTCGTTTGCTTTATTTTTTTGTTTTATAAACTTAAAACCCTGTGGAGGGGGATTTCAAATTCAAAACCCCTTTGGCTGCGCTGCTGCAAGAGATGGTTTAACATTAAAATCTCACCTACAATAAACGAAATTAAAGCAAAAAAAAAAAAAACAGTTACAAAGTTCCACCTCCATCACAGGCGGGAGGATTTCATTTCTGGGTCAGGGGGAGGTGAACCCCGAAACCCCCCGGCTACGCCCATGATGGACAGAGAAGATACGATTGTAGTTACCTCGAAAATAGTGTAGTGATATTTTATTTTCATCAAACGAGAAGTCTAAATCGATAAGCAGATTTGCTGAATTTTTTACTTTTTTTTTGTAAAGTGCTTTAAAATCTAAAAATTAAATTAAATTTAAAAAAAATAAGGAAGCCCAAACATATATTGTTTACCACTTCAAAGAACGTTTATTTGGCTGTATTGATAAACTATCATCAAATATATTCAAAACAAAATTGTTGGTCTACAGCAAATCTGCCAGATACGTGTCATATTTTAATGCCTTATTATTTGATATGCACAGAAAGAACAATACAATCAACCAATGGGAGCTTGTGTTACATGAACTCAATGACAACACAGCCCTTGTGTGACATTTAGTTTAGTTTTAAGTTTTTGGCACATCGGCACAATTTGGGCGTGCCCGTAATCCCTCAAGGGTACTCTCCCTTCATACCACAAGAGCTAAATTTTAGTTAGTTAAGTCAGTAAAAACAAGGTCTATTCACAGATAAAATAGTAAAGGTAGTGAAAATTTAATAATTTAATAAAAATCTTTTGTAAATATTATATGTTCACAATTTTACAAATCAAATCTTCGCAGACAACCCCACCTCCCGGACAAAGCCCAGTATCCCCCCCCCCCGGGTCAAAATTGTCGAACAGTGTTTTTAAATTGTGCGGTCTAAAAAATTTCCCCCTGACATCCTGGTATCTGGGGCAATCAATGAGGATATGTTCCATGGTGAGACGAGAGTCACAGTACTCAAAAAGTGGGGGCTCCTCTCTCTTCAGCATAAAAGAGTGCGTGATGTAGGTGTGGCCAATCCTGAGTCTGGACATGGTCGTTCTTCCACGCCTTGTCAGACCTTTAGATGTGGGCCTCCACCTGACATCCGCCACAATCTGTCTGAGTTTGTTGTGGGTCTCAGCCTTCCACCGATCCTGCCACTCTCGATAGGTGGCAGAGGCAATACTCTGTCTCAGGTCCGAGCAGAGAGTTTGGGTTCCTGACACCGCTTGATTTAGGGCTCTTTTTGCTTCTCTTTCTGCCGTTTCGTTTCCCTCTATGCCCACATGGGAGGGGATCCAGATGAAGGTGACATCCCTATGGTCAGCTGTTATTTGGTCCAAAAGCTTTAGGCTCTTATGTAACAATGTACCAGTCTTCATCCGCCCCAATTTGGAGTCGGAGTATATGAGAAATTTCCTCCTGTCTGATACTTTTACGGCCATGAGTGCAAGTGATATTGCTTGTAATTCGGCCGTTAAAATGGAGCATCCATCGGGGAGTCTACGGGAGACCTTTCCATCCATTTTAGATCCGTCAGTGTAAATGGTGCCACAATCTTCGTAGCTCTCCTGCAGTTCCCTAAAGTGGACTTGTAGTGCGCTTGGGTCTGTATTTTCTTTTTTGAAATTAAGGAGGGATAAATTAAATTTGTGTTTATTCATCAACCAAGGAGGGTTCTGTGGGATTTCTATTTTAGAAATTTGGTCAATGGGTGGAGTTAAATTTTCGCCAGCCGTTTTTTCCTATCGTCAATATGTACGAAACAGAGACGCAAGGCAGCATTTTGTATGGGCTTCAGTATGTTTAGATAAGATTTCCAAGCTGCTCCTTATATGATGGATCCGTAGTCTAGCTTGGATCGGATTAGACTCCGATATAGTAGCAGCAAGGCATCTCTGTCATCTCCCCAGTCCGTATGGCTGAGTACTCTGAGTATGTTTAATGACTTTTGGCATTTCTTCATCAGTTCCTTAATGTGGGGGAGAAAATTAAATTTGGAATCTAGGGTGAGGCCTAAAAATTCTGTAGTTTTCACAACAGGGATCTTCTTTTTCTGTAAAAATAGTTCAGAATCTGGGTGGATTCCCCTTAAATTACAAAAATCGTTTGCCCAATTTTGAATTTTATTTAAACATAATTGTCATTTTCTTTCCAAAGTATTCATGTTTTTGCCATGTAAAAAAATGAAAAAATCATCAAAATACAGAGAGCACTCTACGCAAGGGGACAGAGACTTTATAATGTTGTTTATTTTAATGTTAAACAGGGTTACTGAGAGAATACTGCCCTGGGGTACACCCCTTTCCTGGCCGTAAGTGTCAGAAGCGGAGTTGCCCACTCAAACCTGAAATTTCCGGTCCTTTATGAATTCCCTGCAAGGAAGGTGTCCCTTAAGCCCCAGGTCAAGTAGAATGCCATGTTTCCATGTTGTATCATAGACCTTTTCTATATCGAAAAATACAGCTACTAGATGTTCTCGTCTAAGAAATGCATTTCTGATTGGATATTTCAGCCTTACCAGGTGGTCAGTTGTTGTCCGCCACTGCCGGAATCCGCACTGGTAGTTAGAGATTATTTTATTTCTCTAAAGGAACCAGACCAAAGTATTATTTATCATCTTTTCCATGGTTTTGCAGATGCAGCTTGTTAATGCTATTGGGCGATAGTTAGCTGGGTCAGACATATCTCTTTCCGGTTTAGGTATTGGTATAACTGTGGCTTTCCTCCAGCTGTTAGGGAAAGTGAGTGTTATAGATTTTTAGCAAGGATGCCAATGAGGGTTCGGATAGATGCTTGAGGAATTGATAATGGATTTCATCTTCTCCTGGCGCTGTGTCATGTGATTTGTCCAGCGAGTCCCTCAATTCTTCAAGCGAGAACGGTTTGTTATAGTCTTCATTGTTCTCTGATCTAAAATCAATGGGATGTCTTTCCTCTATGATTTTAACTTTTTGGAATTCTGGCGTGAAGTGTGCAGTGAATGATTTATCTGCTATTGGGGATGCAAGGCAGTCAGCTATATCTCTGGGGTACGTAACAGTTCGTCCTTGGTTTTTCAAATACCCTATTGCATTTGATTCTTTCTCTTTGATCCGCCTTATTGTCTTCCAAACCGCTCTAGCAGAAGTTTTGGCACCCAGACTGCCAATAAAATTTCTCCAGGAATTCTTTTTGGCTGACCGTATGGTTTGTCTAGCCTTCGCTCTAGCTATCCTGAATAGCTTTAGATTTTCCTGGGAAGGATTCTTTATAAATGCAGCAAGTCGTTTTTTTTTCTATCGCAAATAGCATTTTTGCAAGCTGTATCAAACCATGGTTTGCTAGGCCGTTTTGGATTTGCGGAGATTAGGGGTACAACTTTCCTGGCAATATCTAGTAGCTTGCTAGCAAAGGTATCAGCTGGGTTCTGTTCATCGAGGATGCTTTCTGTGATATCCTCGGAGCACATTTTTGGAATTGTTCCCAATCATCCTTATTCAGTTTCCACCGCTGAGGTCGTCCCAATGAGGGGAGATTGTTAGTAATGATGATTGGGAAGTGATCACTTCACTTTGTCCATAAGTCCGGGGACGCATACGGTGAGGTCAATGCACGTGAAAGATCCAGTTCCTGGGTGCAAGTAGGTCGGTGATGCATCATTAAGTATGCATAAATCATGTTGGAGGAAGATATCCTCCAGCATACGACCTCTTGTGTCAGTGTTGTTGGATCCCCACATAGTGTTATGGGCATTGAAATCCAAAAGGATTATATAGGGCCGAGGGAGTTGTTTTAATAGGTCCTGCATGTCTGTTGGGTTTAATGGAGCGCCTGTGGGTAGATACAGGCTGCAGCAAGTGATAACCTTGTGTAGGGTTATCCTAGCGGCTACGGCCTGTAGTGTGGTTTGTAGTTCTACCCTTTAATGGAGGATGCTGTTCTTCACAAAGATACAGACTCCACCTGATGCTCTCTCCGCATCGTGAACAGCCCTGCTGTAAGTGCTGTAACTTCGGAAATCGATACTATCTTTCAGAAATGTTTCCAGTAAGCAGACAGCTACAGGAGTCTCAGAATCCATCAGTAGCTGCATTTCTTTATAATTGGCCTTGAGGCCTCTACAGTTCCACTGCACAATCCTGGAATCCATGGCTTATTCTAAATTACCTACTTAAAGCTATTAGGCCTTGGGAGACTCCCGGAGGGTTTCCCTTTATTCCAGTGACCTTTGTATTTTTAGACTTGGGTTTGGAAGGAGAGGAGGACACCCCACACCCCTTTTGGGGGAAGTCTTTCTCCCTGGAGAGGGGAGATCCCTCCGTTAGAGTGGAGGCTATTTCCTCCTCCCTCACTTCGGGTATCTTCTTTAATTTCATTCTCCCCTTAGGGACTTGGTAAACCTCTAACTCAGTAGAGGTTGGGTTGTCTGGCTGGGTTCTCTGAGGATAACCTGTGTCAGACATGATGTCTCCGGGTTCTCCCAAAGTGTTGGTTTTGACATGCTGCTCAGTCTCCATGCTCTCATCAGCCAGCATAAGAGAATCTGTTCTTTAGCATGACAACAGAGCTTTCTTGTCTCTTCGGAGGTGTGTTCTTTGGCGGTGTTTTCTTCTGAGTTGGAGGAGGAGGAGGGGGTGGTAGGGTCAATGTGTCCGTCTGTGTGGCTATGGATTTTCCTATCTTAGCCACAGCGTGGGCGTAGGTCTTTGTCAAGCCGAATTGGCCCTTAGGTAGGGCCAATACAGCCGACTTCGCCTAGCTGAAGGTACATCCTTTTCTTGCCTTGTACTCCTGCACGGCAACCTCCTGTTTCCATACACGGCAGTCCTTGGAGTAGACTGACTGGCCAGCGTGACAGTTTGGGCATTAAAACTGGGCTGTGCAGCCCTTGTCCTCATGGCCCTCTCCAGCACATCTGGCACACACAGTGTTCCTCTTGTAGACTGCCGCGCCGTGTCCATAACCTTGGCACTTGAAGCACCTCATGGGGTTAGGCATGTAGGGCCTCACTGGAACTCGTAGGTATCCTATCTTCACATACTCTGGCAGTGTCCTAGTTCCGAATGTGAGTAATAGTGGCGGTTTAACCTCCTCACCATCCCTGCGCCTGTTAATGCGCCGGGCATGGGTGACTCCTTCAATTCCCTCCACTATTTCCTTCTCGGAACATTCCAGCAAGTCTAGAGCTGATTACACCTCTGCTGGAGTTCAGACTCGTGTGGCATAACTTCCACATGGAGATCAGATTCTTCTGCATTGTAGAAGCCCATTAGAGTGTATCTTACTATCAACTTCTACGAGAAGTTCCGATGACTTGTGCAGCTTAAATACACTCTTGGGCTCTCCAATACTGACTTAAGTCCCATGTAGATGAGAAAAGAGGGATCATCTTTGTCAGGCTTTTCCCCTCTTCTGTGCACCTGACGACCAGAAATGATGGCCAGGTAGTACAGCTTCTTGTGGCCTCCTCCTTTTTTTCCTCTAACCGGCGTCTCTTGCCCAGACATAAAACTTGGGCAAGTAGATTTTCTTTTTTTTTTTGTTGTCCATGGACATTAGTAGTAGTTCGGCACCTGTGTTCCTCACCCGCCATCGAGTCCAACAAGGGGACCTTTGCTGGTCCCAGAGTCTGCCATCTGGGCCTCAGGTCTAGAGGAATGTAGAGCCAAAGTGCTGTCTTGTGGTAGTTTATCCTCAGGATAGACACCTATTCAAATAGCAGGATCCCTTTATCCCCCCTTTTCCCGTCGCAGTCCACGGCAAACGGACTGGTCTAAGACGTAGTGAGATATTTAGAGATAAGGAGACAGAGTGATGGGTAATGAAGACAGACTGAGAAAAAGAGGAGGCAGACACAATGATAGAAAAGAAGTAGGGCACTTTGGAGCTCCAAAAGTGCTAGGCAAAGAGGAGCGCAGTTTAAAGTCATGTCTCGGGACGACCTTGTGTGACAGTCGTATGCCTAGATCATATTACAATGTGAGGAACTTTATCGACATATGCCATCTCTTGCAAGTAGCAGATATCCACAATATTATGAAGTCACACCAGGAAAACAAAAATAAAATACGTTTGTACTTTTACAAGTCAACACTCTGGCTAGGATTGTTAAAAGGAGGAACTCAATACTGAATAGAGACTAAAAGTTTAGCTGGTTAGATCATACTATAAAATACGACTCACTTCCAAAGTCATCCTCCAAGGGAGCGCGAAGAAAGGGTCATCCAAAGAAAAGCTGGCTGGACAGAAATAATGAATGGGTCATCCTCTCTCTTGATGTTCTGCTGACCGGAAAGAGTGGAGGGCTTGGTTACTGGAACCGTCACTGCTTCCCCCTCCCCCCCCCCCCCGTTATGAGGCAAGTCAAGGGACAAAGTATGATTACGATGATAAAGCAATTGCACACGAACGGGAATCTTTATATACTCATTTTAAAATACTTATTGAAAGTTATAGTTGACTCTTGTCTTCATCTTGCTCAGAATAATTGCCAAGGCTATTTCAGGTTCATCCAATAGCGTACTCTTGTTCAAATATGCGTAATTTATGTAAATACACTGACACAATTTATAAAACAAGATTTGAATAAAAGTATTACCAAAGCTAGTAAATGTGATATGTGTATAACATCGAATTGTGCTATAAGCGTGTCATTGTGTCTATCTAGTCATGCTTGTTAATCAGTATTCATTATATCACAAAGGAGGTGAAATAGTATTCCCTTATTCCTCCTGTTTACATTTCGCAACATGGTAAACCCGAACTCACCATAGTCTTTATTGTGTTTAAAATATTAATTTGATTTGTGTTACTAAAAAAAATCTTTCGATCACTCGTCCCCCTTTGATTATAGGATGTACTTTTGCTAAATGCAAGCAAACGCGCCTAAAACATTGAATGAAGATGTCAAAGTTTGTGTTAGTAAAAATGTATAAGGGAGCGAGCTCGTCTAGAACACTTACAAGATACAAACAAAGCCAATAAAGATTTCTGTTTGTTTCGCCAGTTTATCAAAACTACTAATAGTTTCCAACTGGTTAATCCAAGGACACTGTTGTGAAATCAATTTAGGTGTGAGTAATTCCGTAGGACTGAACTGCCGAGGCCACTACTAGCTTATGTAACCTCCCTTTGCATCTTTAAAAGTATATCTATAGTTTCTTGTCCACCTCTTGCCTGCTAGATTATTAATGACACGTTTTTTCCCTGTTTCTTGAATGTAATCGTTGATGGAATCAGGATGTTGTATCCGTTGTGTTTTTTTTAACAAAAGAAAAAAGTGGGAAAAGGGGGGAGTTGTAGCGAAAGAGAGAAGGAAATTAGAAATAAACCCAGCAGATGTCTCAACATCAGTTCAAGGAGGCAGCTGCCCTCTTGTCTTCCCATTTCTAGAGGCCAGATGTGGACTCAAAGTTTCATTACTTGTTTGTTTACCATGAGCAAAAAAAAATAAAACTAAATGAGGATGTACAAAGTTTGAAAAGCAAGTCAACAAAAGGGTGTATACAAGAAATGTTTTCATAATCAAGATGTAACCTAGAGGAAGGATGCATTGTTTACACAATAGATTTAGGAGTCTTTAAAAAAAGTTATCGATGACGGATAATTATTAATTGTCAGCCTTTAGGTGTAGCCAATGTAACCTTACAGAGAATAGGAAGATTAAAAGATGTGCAATATTTTTTGTGTACTTTTAGCAATGGAAAAATTTCTATAATCCTTCGCTTTTAGCACTCAGTAATGTTTACAAAGCGTCTATCAACTCACTCTGTCTGTCGGATAAAAAGTGTGTACACGTTGTTTCTCGCTTTCTCGGATCAAGTTGAAACTACATACAATTATTCATTGACATAGACAAAACATGAATCAATAAAAAAAAGTAACAAATTAGACAATTAATTAGTGGTAATTACTTATTTTAATAATAAAGGAAAGGGAAACTAGTACTTCAGTATTTACAAATATAGCTAAATTTGTTGGGTTTAGTCCCTATAAATAATTGTTAACGCTATTTCTCCCTCACAAATTCTCAGATCAAGTTGATAATTTAAACAGTTATTTATTGTACCTAACAAAACATGAATCAATAAACACAATTAAAAAATTAGTCAATTAATTATTGGTATTTAATTATTTTGCTTGATATCGATTAAGGGAAATATTTTATACAATATTGATAGATATAGTTTAAGAACGGAGTTCTTCCCCTTTGATAAGCTATTTTTTTAAAAAGTTTTTTTTTAAATATTTGGCTTATTACTTGGCAACAGTGAATGTTCATTATTGCGTCCTTGACATTGATTCGTTAAGTTATTTATTCAAAAATCTCTCACAATCTTTCTCTTTTCATTTCCTTGCGTTTCAGGTCACCTTATAAAGAGTGTGTCCACGTTATTTCTCGCACACTCAATCTCTCGCACACTCAATCTCTCTCACACTCAATCTCTCGCACACTCAATCTCGAATTAAGCTGAAATTTTGCACAATTAGGCTATTTCTTTTACCGGACAACGCAATAATCAATAAAAAAAAATTAACCAATTACTCAAATAACTATTGGTAATTAATTATTTTGTTTGGTATCTTGAACTAGGGAAAGAGATTGTACTTGACAGATGTGTTGGTATAAGCTGAATTAGTCCCCCCTTGACGACTCTTAAACTCTTAGTGAATCTTTTTTTTTTTTTATGCTTTTAAAAAACGATCATGTAAACATTCAGCAAGACAAACCCCCCCCCCCCCTCCTTTTTTTTGTTCCAATCTGGTCCAGACAAGTGATAGGATCATAGCGCAATGAGAAAGGTAGAAGCTCATACAAACAATTGGTATAAATATTTCTATTCTCACCGATGTATTATGTTTCAGTCAGCCGCTAGTCTAAGTACAGGGCTGATCCAGACGAATTGATACAATTATATTTAATATAAGCTTTGTTATTGTTTTTAAGTTGTTGTTTTTTTTTTGTTTGTTTGTTTTTCTTGTTTGTTCTAAGTTTCGAACTTTCGTTCAGAAATGAAAATTATGCATTGGTTGGCAGCGGGCAAGGTTCGAACCCGTGACCTTTGTGAAAACAGTACAATCTATCAATGGATATGAACTAATCAGAAAATAATTAAGACCTTTTTAAGTTAGTCTTTTTATTCCGCTCATTCATATTACGCCTCCCCCCCCCCCGGCAGTGGCCATCATTTCCTTTCCAAAACTCTGCAGGCCAGTCTATTTTTATTTCCATTGGCGACGTTTCTTTATTATGGAGATTGTTTGAAATGTTTTGAAAAGACATTCAGCGTCAACAAATTTTACAGAATGCAGTCAGTCAAACTTCTTAACCTCTCAATATGCCCAATACTCAAAGGAGCAAAAGCTTTTTGAATGTAAACAGATGAGTTTTTTTTTCCAAATTCATCAAGTTTTTTTTTTAAAGAAGCGATTCTGTGTTTTAAAGCCTTAGGCATAGTGGGAGTGAATGTCTCTACTAGATATAGACAAGTGTTTACTTCTGAATATCTCTACTAGATCTAGGCAAGTGCTTACTTTGAATGTCTCTACTAGAGATAGGCAAGTGTTTACTTCTGTTAACGACTGTTTGTGGACACAGAACCCAAGAAACTATTGATTTTCCGCCAGACTATTCAGCGTCTAAATTAAGCTGAAATAATTAAAAACTTCTCTGTATAAACGGATAGTACTGTAAGGGCAGCGCTTTGTTTATCCATTATATTGAACAAATTGGTACATAGACTATAAATAACTAATAAAATGTAGGTTTAAATACGAATAAGAAACTTTGGCCCCCAGTTATTTCTAACCACGTAGACATAGAACAAAAACAACAAAGCACTTTCCACGTTCAAAATGACAAGCGGTCAAGTTTCCCAAAGCGATTAGTTTTCTGTTGTTTTTTTTTAATACTGTTATTTCATTTGACAATATACTATACAGGCCCGAAATAACCACTGATTGATCACGAGATCTCATAAACTATCTGTACGTATCCGCATCAAATTTCGTACACAGGTTCCTTTTACCTCCTACGTGCTCACTAAGAAGGTTGGTTTATTATTTTTTTTGGACAGATTCGCAACCGGACGCCGGCTATTCGCGAAAAACTACAAGCTCTATCAAACCATTTTATTTTCGGTATTTCCCCAAGAGGCAGCAGTCTAATTAGAAAACATAAATAGGAATCCAATATCACACTAATTCCGTATTTTAAATGAATTTTTTTTTCTGTTTCCCTAAGTCTACTTATTTTTAATATGTTTTATATCATTTCCAATTCCTTTTAGACGCGGTCTAAATAAAACACACTGTCAAACAACAACACCAACAAAAAAACAACAACATTAAATCCAATTATCATTAAAAAGAGACATATAGATCTATTGTTACTTAATAAAAGCAAATCGATATTTATTTGAGAACAAAATAACAAACAGTGTAAAATGGGTAACGGGAATCAATTTTTGTTGTCTCTAGGCCTGAATATGACGCTATAAAGAAATGTGTGCGATGGCTAGTACCGTACATTGATTACAATAAGATAATAGGTTGCAAACAACAACAACAACAAAAAGCGGGATGGGTAAGTGACGGTCGAAATATAATATAGATTGAATTGAGAAGCCGAAGAAAGGTCATATGTGTCGGGGGCGCATTATGGAGCGGGTGTTTCCAAATCAAATCTAAGGTCTATGTCGAAAACTTACGATGCGCAGGTTAAAACTAAACAAAATGGGGTTCCAGGGAGCGAAGAGACAGAAAAGGAAATAAGAGCGAACCGTAAAATTTCATTGTAACAGATACACTCATTCACGGACTGAAAAAGTACATTAAGTTGTTAAATTATTATGTTTTAAATACTACCTTGACAAGCTTTCATTATTCCCTATCAATGAACCAGAAACTTACATTACAGTACCAATATCAAACAAACAAAAACGTGCATTACTATATCCACCAATCAGAGAACTTGAGGGAAGTACACTACAGTATCAACCAACCAGAGGACTTGAGAGAAGTGCACTACAGTATCAACCAACCAGAGAACTTGAGAGAAGTACATTAAAGTATCAACCAACCAGAGAACTTGAGAGAAGTGCACTACAGTATCAACCAACCAGAGAACTTGAGGGAAGTACACTACAGTATCAACCAACCAGAGAACTTGAGAGAAGTGCACTACAGTATCAACCAACCAGAGAACTTGAGAGAAGTACACTACAATATCAACCAACCAATGAACTTGAGGGAAGTGCACTACAGTATCAACCAACCAGAGAACTTGAGAAAAGTGCACTACAGTATCAACCAACTAAAGAACTTGAGAGAAGTACATTAAAGTATCAACCAACCAGAGAACTTGAGAGAGGTACACTACAGTATCAACCAACCAGAGAACTTGAGAGAAGTACACTACAGTATCAACCAACCAGAGAACTTGAGAGAAGTACATTATAGCATCAACCAACCAGAGAACTTGAGAGAAGTACATTACAGCATCAACCAACCAGAGAACTTAAGAGAAGTACACTACAGTATCAACCAACCTGAGAAGTTTATAGACATATCTATCAATAAAAATGGCCTGAGACGGATTTTGGGAGTCAGTTACACAGATCGGGTCTCAAACAAGGAAATCCTATGCCGAACTGGGAGTCGAACACTTAATGAAGTTGTGAAAGAACGTCGCATGAGGTTTGCGTGACATGTTCTCCGACAAAATAACTACTCATTCCAAGAGTTGTGATGACATGAAGGCAAATACGAGGAAAGTGCAAACAGGGACGTCCACATATAACTTGGCGCCACACT
Organism: Biomphalaria sudanica; assembly: GCA_036873155.1. Lineage (NCBI taxonomy): Eukaryota > Metazoa > Mollusca > Gastropoda > Planorbidae > Biomphalaria > Biomphalaria sudanica. The sequence continues at coordinate 124,644 of JAZGLO010005619.1, read as the reverse complement.
TTCATGGAGGACCTCGGAACAGTGGACACTAGGTGGGAGGAGGCCTCAGACATTGCCAGTGACAGATCTTTGTGGAGACACCTTGCCGCTCAATGAGCCGAACGGCGCGGGGGGATCTAAGTCTAAGTAAGTCTATCAAGCAGAAAACTATATCGCCAAATCAACTATGTTGTCCCATCACCTAACATGAAATACTATAATGCTCTATTAACCAAAAACAAAGTATTTTCTAACAATAAGCAAACAGACAACAATTCTGCCTCATCGGCAAACAATATTGCCAAATAAACCAAAAATATTACTCAATCAGCCAACAATATAACCCAATCAGCCAAAACATTGCCATCGAAACATTTATAGGAAGAACTAAACAAAAATATTACTAAAAAAACACTTAGAGACAAGAAAGTTGCACTACCAAACAAGCTGATAACATATGTGCCTCAAACCAAGCGGAAACAGACGACACTATTGCCACACAACAAGCAGTCAACAATGTTGTCCCAAAACAAGCAGTCAACAATGTTGTCCCAAAACAAGCAGTCAACAATGTTGTCCCAAAACAAGCAATGTTGCCCCCAAACCAGAAAACAGACGCCAATAAAGCGAAAGCGTCTTTCATTCAATACTACAACATCCATCATCTCTTGCTTCCATTTGTTCTCGCTACACGGCTGAAGATTCCTCTAGAAATAATTTGTTAAGGGGGAGAGAGCTATCGATTTTTAAGATTTACTCTCCGAATGTCTGATGGGAAATGTATGGGCTGTGACGTAACCCCTCTCTCCACTTAGCTAACAGAACTGGCAGGTTTCACAGTGCTAACAATGGAAGCCAGACTCCGAAGCGATAAAGCCATTATACACTGGCAACACTAACCGACAGTCAAATGGATGAACGGGTAAGTTGACACTAGGCAGTGACTATTGCTGTCGTCCATTGTAACCGAATCTTGCACATAATAAGCCTCCCCCGAATTGGTTTATATGTATCCAAATGATTTTGTGTTAGGCCATGTGGAAATACAATCATGTAGATTTGCTTATAAACAATATACATAGGAGTGGATAGCCATACATAGGAGTGGATAGCCATACATAGAAGTACACTGGCGTATATAGGAGTACATAGCCATAAATAAGAGTACACAGGCGTACATACTGTAGGAGTACATAATACACTTGCCTACGTTAGAGTATATAATACACAGGCCTACATAGTAGTATATAATACACAGGCCTACATAGGAGTATATAATACACAGGCCAACATAGGAGTGTATAATACCCGGGCATACATAGGAGTATATAATACACAGGCCTACATAGAAGTATATAATACACAGGTCTAATTGGAGTATATAATAAACAGGGCTATATTGGAGTATATAATACACAGGCCAACATAGGAGTGTAAAATACCCGGGCATACATAGGAGTATATAATACACAGGCCTACATAGAAGTATATAATACACAGGTCTAATTGGAGTATATAATAAACAGGGTTATATTGGAGTATATAATACACGGCCTACATAGGAGTATATAATACACATGGCTATATTGGAGTATATAATACACAGGCCTACATAGTAGTATATAATGCACAGACCTATATTGGAGTATATAATACACGGGCCTACATAGGAGTATATAATACACATGGCTATATTGGAGTATATAATACACAGGGCTACATAGGAGTATATAATACACATGGCTATATTGGAGTATATAATTCACGGGCCTACATAGGAGTATATAATACACATGCCTATATAGGAGTATATAATACACATGCCTACATAGGAGTATATAATACACAGGCCTACATAGGGTATATAATACACGTGGCTATATTGGAGTATATAATACACGGGCCTACATAGGAGTATATAATACACAGGCCTACGTAGGGTATATAATACACCGGCCTACATATTAGTATATAATACATAAGCGTACATAGGAGTGAGTATATAATACATAGGCGTATATTGGAGTACTAGCCGAATTGTGTATATCTAGAAAATGTAAACAAGGTTTCAGCGCATTTAAAGACCTTATTATTCCGAGGTGACAGTGTTATAGAATTTCACGTGGTCTCCCAAAACTGTGTTGGCATTCTGCTAACTTAACTTGTTTAGGATGTAATAAATCTGATCTAATGACAAACTGAACATACGCTTCAAAAGACTGTCCTGTACATTATTAGCAGCAGTCATTTAGAGGGACGAAGGAGACAGTGTGAATAGGACGATAAGACAAGGAGCAAATGAACGTTTGAAAAAGGGAATGTATTTTAAAACAAGTAAAATAGTTTAAATAGTAATAGTGTTCTTGTAGTGATAGTTTTAGTGTTCTTGTAGTGATAGTTTTAGTGTTCTTGTAGTGATAGTTTTAGTGTTCTTGTAGTGAAAGTTTTAGTGTTCTTGTAGTGATAGTTTTAGTGTTCTTGTAGTGATAGTTTTAGTGTTCTTGTAGTGAAAGTTTTAGTGTTCTTGTAGTGATAGTTTTAGTGTTCTTGTAGTGATAATTTTAGTGTTCTTGTAGTGATAGTTTTAGTGTTCTTGTAGTGATAGTTTTAGTGTTCTTGTAGTGATAGTTTTAGTGTTCTTGTAGTGATAGTTTTAGTGTTCTTGTGATAGTTTTAGTGTTCTTGTAGTGAAAGTTTTAGTGTTCGTGTAGTGAAAGTTTTAGTGTTCTTGTAGTGATAGTTTTAGTGTTCTTGTAGTGAATAGTTTTAGTGTTCTTGTAGTGAAAGTTTTAGTGTTCGTGTAGTGAAAGTTTTAGTGTTCTTGTAGTGAAAGTTTTAGTGTTCGTGTAGTGAAAGTTTTAGTGTTCTTGTAGTGATAGTTTTAGTGTTCTTGTAGTGAAAGTTTTAGTGTTCGTGTAGTGAAAGTTTTAGTGTTCTTGTAGTGAAAGTTTTAGTGTTCGTGTAGTGAAAGTTTTAGTGTTCTTGTAGTGATAGTTTTAGTGTTCTTGTAGTGAATAGTTTTAGTGTTCTTGTAGTGAAAGTTTTAGTGTTCTTGTAGTGAAAGTTAAGTGTTCTTGAAATGAAAGTTAAGTGTTCTTGTAGTGAAAGTTTAGTGTTCTTGAAATGAAAGTTAAGTGTTCTTGTAGTGAAGTTTAGTGTTCTTGAAATGAAAGTTTAGTGTTCTTGTAGTGTAGTTTAGTGTTCTTTAAATGAAAGTTTAGTGTTCTTGTAGTGAAAGTTTAGTGTTCTTGAAATGAAAGTTTAGTGTTCTTGTAGTGAAAGTTAAATTGTCCTAGCATGGCAGTAGTTATCAATAGTCACAAATAAAAAATCCTTTTGCGAAGAAAAAGAAAGTTTTTAGTATTGGAAGCAGAAGTTGGTAACCTTGTCTACCTGACGGAAGTGACATACAATGCGTGGCAGAAATCAAGTGAAACAGATTAGATATGCATATACTGTATGTATCTACCATTTCAACCAACCAATACTATTAGTCTGATCATTACCAGTTATCTTCCATAAATCACTTGTCCTAAACCTAAGCCCCAGGAAGGTGACAGTTTGACCAGGGATTACTGGAGATGGCTGGAGTACGATCTGGTGAAATCCAGATCTTTATGATTTTTTGTTTTGTTTTGTTTTGTTTTGTGTGTGTGTGTGTGTCTATTGTCTCGTTTCTTTTGTTTTTTGTTTTCTTTTCTTCTTCCACTTTGTACACGCGCCTGTCTGGGGGCCAAATTAATTGTGTTGCTTATACGCCACACAGACACATACACACATTTGCTCGCGTACCAATACACTTAACACACAGGTTCCTTTTCTACAATTTGGTAACATTTATTTTATGTGCTATCTGCTTTAAAGTTCAAAGTATTTTCTTTTGCACATCATAAACAGTTTGTACGCAGTTTTCCCTGACGGGCACAACATCGGTTTAGTTTTTCTTGGGTTTATTTCGTTCAACAACTAAGATAGGTGAAAAAGAATGTGAGTTAGATGTTAACCTGGCCTAACTGATGTCTTATAATGAATATCTAATTGATGTAATTGTTTTGTAAAGAGTCAATCTCTTATTCAAATCCCCAAGAAAAAAACATTTCCGTAAAAAACAAAAAATAAAAACAAGGTTAAAAAGACCGTTTGTGTGGAAACACAAACTGAAAATCGGCCCCCGAAGTGGTCCACCCAGGCTGGTAAAAAGGCAGGTTTCAATAGTATCAGAATGAAATTCTATCAAAGACAAATGACAGAAAATAATGGAGAAAAAAAGGTTAACAGATCTCGTGTGGTGCCCCAGCAGTCCAGCAGACTAAAGGATAGGTGAAAGTGAATGTGAAGTTAGATGTGAACCTGGCCTAACTGATGTCTTATAATGAATATCTAATTGATTTAATTGTTTTGTAAAGGGACAATCTCTTATTCCTCAAGAATAAAACATTTCCGTAAAAAAAACTAAAAACATGTTTTTTTCTTTGGTTAGGTGTGCTATAGCAGCCGTAGCACTGCAGTTCACGCGATAATATGAAAAACTACTTATTAATTGTTGTTTTAAATTGTTTTACTTATATGCATACTAAATTGATTTTTTCTCTTTAAAAAAATAATAAACATTTTTTGTGTGTGTAAATAAAGTACTTAGTATAACAGAACTTACATAACTTAACAATACCAATATAAAAAAAAATTGACAAAAATCTACAACCGTTTGCATAAATGTGTCAAAAATATGGTTAATTTTGATTTACCCTAATAAATAGTCTCAGACGTTTGTTACTATTAGTAGTAAATAGTTGTACAAGTTGTGTATTTTTATGAAAAAAACTGCTTGCATAAGAATTTTTAAAATAGATTTTTCTCTTTCAGAAAAGAAAAAAATAGCCGTTGTATCAGAACTTTGAATGGTCTAAAATACTGTGATGTCGTATTTTCACTATCTTTTCTAATTTACGAGATCTAAACGGGACGGACGGACGGACAGACAGGCCATACAAAACTAATAGCGTCTTTTTCCCTTTCGGGGGCCGCTTAAAATAGTTAAGTGTAGTGTTTCCATATTGGAGCACTGCAGTTCACGCAATAATATGAAAAAACTGCTTATTAATTGTTGTTTTAAATTATGTCCAACTTATATGCATACTAAATAGATTTTTCTCTTTAAAAAAGAAAGCTTTTTTTTGTGTGTAAATGTAGTAGTTATTATGACAGAACTTACATAGCTTAATAATGTAATAAAAAAAATTTGACAGAAATCTAAAACCATTTGCATAATTATGCTAAAATATTGTCGACTGATTTCTCCCCTTCAAAAGAGCCTCCGTGTTTGTTACTATTAATAGTGAATAGTTGTAAAAGTGTGTATTTTTATGAAAAAACTGCTCTCATAAGTGATTTAAAAAATTAGATTTTTCGCTTACAGAAAAGAAAAAAGTAGCCGTTGCATCAGAACTTTGAATGCTCTAAAATATTATGGTGTCAGATTTTCACTATCTTTTCTAATTTACAAGATCTAAACGGGACGGACGGACAGACATTCCACACAAAACTAATAGCGTCTTTTCCCCTTTCGGGGGCCGCTAAAAAAATAATGAACGTATATTTAACAAAATAACAACTAGAACAATTTTAACTGCATTTTCATGATTCAAAGGAAAAGCCTAAAAGATTAGACCAGACAGACAGACAGACGGAAGAGTTGATGAAAGCTTGATAAAAAAAAAGGACCAAATAGGTAAACAAGTTTGTAACACCAGTCGGTACAATCAAAAGGTTTGTGTCTAAATAAATCGTTCTGACCACCACAACCCGCACTGTTAAATAACTGATTTTGAAGAAGTGTCCAACTTAAATACACACACACACACATATTAACGTCTATGGCAGTGAAGTCTTGAGTCACATTTTAATCCAAACAAGTAAGTACTCAAAGGTCAACTCGATGCTCGAAGATGCCAGAAAAAGATTACATGAAAGAAAATGTACGACTTAATTAGATTGTCAGATAGTTAGAAGATCACAGAAAATGTATCAAATGATAAGATGTCAGATAGAGAGAAGATCACAAAATTCATCACATGATCAGATGTCAGATAGAGAGAAGATCACAGAATTCAAATTCATCACATGATCAGATGTCAGATAGAGAGAAGATCACAAAATTCATCACATGATCAGATGTCAGATAGAGAGAAGATCACAAAATTCATCACATGATCAGATGTCAGATAGAGAGAAGATCACAGAATTCAAATTCATCACATGATCAGATGTCAGATAGAGAGAAGATCACAAAATTCATCACATGATCAGATGTCAGATAGAGAGAAGATCACAAAATTCAGCACATGATCAGATGTCAGATAGAGAGAAGATCACAGAATTCATCACATGATCAGATGTCAGATAGAGAGAAGATCACAGAATTCATCACATGATCAGATGTCAGATAGAGAGATTAAGAAAGTTCATCATATGACCAAATGTCAGATAAAGGGATAAATGAAAATGTATCACAAGATCAGATGTCAGATCAAAAATAAAATGTATCATGTGATCTGATGTCAGATTAAGAGATTTAAAAAATAATCACATGATCAGATGTCGGATAAAAGATCAAAAATAAAATGTATCGTGTGATCTGATGTCAGATAAAGAGATTTTTTTTTTTTAAATATCACATGATCAGACGTCAGATCAAAAATAAAATTGCCACGTGATCAGACGTCAGAGAAATTCAAGAAAAACTGTCGGTCACCTTATTTCTCAAATCAATGGTTGGGGATGTAACTTGGGGAGGTTGCAGGTCCCCTTTGACAAGTTTGTACACACAGACATTGATGTGAACACCGAAAGGAGTTGGGAGAACTACTTGGTATGACTACATAACTTAGCAGTCCAAAGTTTTCTGACGCTAATTCGATACTTTCTAAGATCATGAGAGAAAGAGAGAAAGAGAGGGATGGAGAGAGAGAAAGAGAGAGCGAGATGGAGAGAGAGAGAAAGATTAGGGAGGAGAATGTGGAATAAAAGTCATGGCTCTAGAATGGAAAGAGCTGATCAAGTTTTCTTTTAATTCCCCCCCCCCCTTCAAGAGATGAAAGGCTTGTTAAGAAGCTAGTTATTTATTATGATGGCTGTATCCAAAGAGATGGCGTTGACGCATCGTTCGCTCTCGCTAGTCCAAAGGGAGATAAGTTGTTTTTTTTTAAACCAACAGTCCTGAGGGGAGAAACTAAACTCTCAGATGAAGCAAGAAACGGATTTGGGGGGGGGGGGGGGAATAAATGAATGAAACATTGCGAGATAATTGAAATGGGGGACTTATCTCAATGAGCATACACATGCACACACACACAAAAAGTTATTCACAGAGGTATACAGCCGTTCAATTACACTAATGTCCAATGTTCACCCAGTGGGCAAAGCATTGAGACAAAAGTTCGATCATAGAGAAATCAAAGGCTTGTGTATCCTGGACACAGAGCATTTTGATATGAAACAAAAACAAGAGCAAAATCAGGCCGCGTCGAACTGAAAAGTTGGTGAGTTGACACATGTTTTAAATGCCTTCTCAAAATGTTGGATTACTTGTGTAGAATAGACTGCTAGAGCGTTGGTCCGCTAACAAACGTAACCGAATGTTATACATGGTTGCGCATCCATCAAGAGAAAGGGGCATAATCCAGTCATAGATGGGCTATAGATTCACATATGCCTCTAAAGAAAACTACAGAGCACGGAAACTTTTTTTGACGTTCATAGTAGATCTATAGAGGCCGTGGAAATACTTTTTTTGACGTTCATAGTAGATCTATAGAGGCCGTGGAAATACTTTTTTGACGTTCATAGTAGATCTATAGAGGCCGTGGAAATACTTTTTTTTGACGTTCATAGTAGATCTATAGAGGCCGTGGAAATACTTTTTTTTGACGTTCATAGTAGATCTATAGAGGCCGTGGAAATACTTTTTTGACGTTCATAGTAGATCTATAGAGGCCGTGGAAATACTTTTTTTGACGTTCATAGTAGATCTATTGAGGCCGTGGAAATACTTTTTTTTGACGTTCATAGTAGATCTATAGAGGCCGTGGAAATACTTTTTTTTGATGTTCATAGTAGATCTATAGAGGCCGTGGAAATACTTTTTTTGACGTTCATAGTAGATCTATAGAGGCCGTGGTAATACTTTTTTTGACGTTTATAGTAGATCTATAGAGCCGTGGAAATACTTTTTTTGATGTTCATAGTAGATCTATAGAGGCCGTGGAAATTCTTTTTTTTGATGTTCATATTAGATCTATAGAGGCCGTGGAAATACTTTTTTTGATGTTCATATTAGATCTATAGAGGCCGTGGAAATACTTTTTTGACGTTCATAGTAGATCTATAGAGGCCGTGTAAATACTTTTTTTTGACGTTCATAGTAGATCTATAGAGGCCGTGGAAATACTTTTTTTTGATGTTCATAGTAGATCTATAGAGGCCGTGGAAATACTTTTTTTGACGTTCATAGTAGATCTATAGAGGCCGTGGAAATACTTTTTTTTGACGTTCATAGTAGATCTATAGAGGCCGTGGAAATACTTTTTTTGATGTTCATAGTAGATCTATAGAGGCCGTGGAAATACTTTTTTTGATGTTCATAGTAGATCTATAGAGGCCGTGGAAATACTTTTTTTTGACGTTCATATTAGATCTATAGAGGCCGTGGAAATACTTTTTTTTGATGTTCATAGTAGATCCATAGAGGCCGTGGAAATACTTTTTTTGATGTTCATAGTAGATCTATAGAGGCCGTGTAAATACTTTTTTTTGATGTTCATAGTAGATCTATAGAGGCCGTGGAAATACTATTTTTTGATGTTCATAGTAGATCTATAGAGGCCGTGGAAATACTTTTTTTTGACGTTCATAGTAGATCTATAGAGGCCGTGGAAATACTTTTTTTTGTTCATAGTAGATCTATAGATTCCGTGGAAATACTTTTTTTGACGTTCATAGTAGATCTATAGAGGCCGTGTAAATACTTTTTTTTGATGTTCATAGTAGATCTATAGAGGCCGTGGAAATACTTTTTTTGATGTTCATAGTAGATCTATAGAGGCCGTGGAAATACTTTTTTTGACGTTCATAGTAGATCTATAGAGGCCGTGGAAATACTTTTTTTGACGTTCATAGTAGATCTATAGAGGCCGTGGAAATACTTTTTTTTGATGTTCATAGTAGATCTATAGAGGCCGTGGAAATACTTTTTTTTGATGTCATAGTAGATCTATAGAGGCCGTGGAAATACTTTTTGACGTTCATAGTAGATCTATAGAGGCCGTGGAAATACTTTTTTTTGACGTTCATAGTAGATCTATAGAGGCCGTGGAAATACTTTTTTTTGATGTTCATAGTAGATCTATAGAGGCCGTGGAAATACTTTTTTTTGACGTTCATATTAGATCTATAGAGGCCGTGGAAATACTTTTTTTTGATGTTCATAGTAGATCTATAGAGGCCGTGGAAATACTTTTTTTGACGTTCATAGTAGATCTATAGAGGCCGTGTAAATACTTTTTTTTGATGTTCATAGTAGATCTATAGAGGCCGTGGAAATACTTTTTTTTGATGTTCATATTAGATCTATAGAGGCCGTGGAAATACTTTTTTTTGATGTTCATAGTAGATCTATAGAGGCCGTGGAAATACTTTTTTTGACGTTCATAGTAGATCTATAGAGGCCGTGTAAATACTTTTTTTTGATGTTCATAGTAGATCTATAGAGGCCGTGGAAATACTTTTTTTGACGTTCATAGTAGATCTATAGAGGCCGTGGAAATACTTTTTTTTGACGTTCATAGTAGATCTATAGAGGCCGTGGAAATACTTTTTTTGACGTTCATAGTAGATCTATAGAGGCCGTGGAAATACTTTTTTTTGATGTTCATAGTAGATCTATAGAGGCCGTGGAAATACTTTTTTTTGATGTTCATAGTAGATCTATAGAGGCCGTGGAAATACTTTTTTTTGACGTTCATAGTAGATCTATAGAGGCCGTGGAAATACTTTTTTTGATGTTCATAGTAGATCTATAGAGGCCGTGGAAATACTTTTTTTGATGTTCATAGTAGATCTATAGAGGCCGTGGAAATACTTTTTTTTGACGTTCATATTAGATCTATAGAGGCCGTGGAAATACTTTTTTTGATGTTCATAGTAGATCTATAGAGGCCGTGGAAATACTTTTTTTGACGTTCATAGTAGATCTATAGAGGCCGTGTAAATACTTTTTTTTGACGTTCATAGTAAATCTATAGAGGCCGTGGAAATACTTTTTTTTGACGTTCATAGTAGATCTATAGAGGCCGTGGAAATACTTTTTTTGACGTTCAAAGTAGATCTATAGAGGCCGTGGAAATACTTTTTTTGACGTTCATAGTAGATCTATAGAGGCCGTGGAAATACTTTTTTTGACGTTCATAGTAGATCTATAGAGGCCGTGTAAATACTTTTTTTTGACGTTCATAGTAAATCTATAGAGGCGTGGAAATACTTTTTTTTGACGTTCATAGTAGATCTATAGAGGCCGTGGAAATACTTTTTTTTGATGTTCATAGTAGATCTATAGAGGCCGTGGAAATACTTTTTTTTGATGTTCATAGTAGATCTATAGAGGCCGTGGAAATACTTTTTTGACGTTCATAGTAGATCTATAGAGGCCGTGGAAATACTTTTTTTTGACGTTCAAAGTAGATCTATAGAGGCCGTGGAAATACTTTTTTTTGATGTTCATAGTAGATCTATAGAGGCCGTGGAAATACTTTTTTTTATGTTCATAGTAGATCTATAGAGGCCGTGGAAATACTTTTTTTTGACGTTCATATTAGATCTATAGAGGCCGTGGAAATACTTTTTTTGATGTTCATAGTAGATCTATAGAGGCCGTGGAAATACTTTTTTTTATGTTCATAGTAGATCTATAGAGGCCGTGGAAATACTTTTTTTTGACGTTCATAGTAGATCTATAGAGGCCGTGGAAATACTTTTTTTTGACGTTCATAGTAGATCTATAGAGGCCGTGGAAATACTTTTTTGACGTTCATAGTAGATCTATAGAGGCCGTGTAAATACTTTTTTTTGACGTTCATAGTAGATCTATAGAGGCCGTGGAAATATTTTTTTTTGACGTTCATAGTAGATCTATAGAGGCCGTGGAAATACTTTTTTTTGACGTTCATAGTAGATCTATAGAGGCCGTGGAAATACTTTTTTTGACGTTCATAGTAGATCTATAGAGGTCGTGGAAATACTTTTTTTTGACGTTCATAGTAGATCTATAGAGGCCGTGTAAATACTTTTTTTTGATGTTCATAGTAGATCTATAGAGGCCGTGGAAATACTTTTTTGACGTTCATAGTAGATCTATAGAGGCCGTGGAAATACTTTTTTTTGACGTTCATAGTAGATCTATAGAGGCCGTGGAAATACTTTTTTTGACGTTCATAGTAGATCTATAGAGGCCGTGGTAATACTTTTTTTTGACGTTTATAGTAGATCTATAGAGGCCGTGGAAATACTTTTTTTTGATGTTCATAGTAGATCTATAGAGGCCGTGGAAATTCTTTTTTTTGATGTTCATATTAGATCTATAGAGGCCGTGGAAATACTTTTTTTGATGTTCATAGTAGATCTATAGAGGCCGTGTAAATACTTTTTTTTGATGTTCATAGTAGATCTATAGAGGCCGTGGAAATACTATTTTTTGATGTTCATAGTAGATCTATAGAGGCCGTGGAAATACTTTTTTTGATGTTCATAGTAGATCTATAGAGGCCGTGGAAATACTTTTTTTTGATGTTCATAGTAGATCTATAGATTCCGTGGAAATACTTTTTTTGACGTTCATAGTAGATCTATAGAGGCCGTGTAAATACTTTTTTTTGATGTTCATAGTAGATCTATAGAGGCCGTGGAAATACTTTTTTTGATGTTCATAGTAGATCTATAGAGGCCGTGGAAATACTTTTTTTGACGTTCATAGTAGATCTATAGAGGCCGTGGAAATACTTTTTTTGACGTTCATAGTAGATCTATAGAGGCCGTGGAAATACTTTTTTTTGATGTTCATAGTAGATCTATAGAGGCCGTGGAAATACTTTTTTTTGATGTTCATAGTAGATCTATAGAGGCCGTGGAAATACTTTTTTGACGTTCATAGTAGATCTATAGAGGCCGTGGAAATACTTTTTTTTGACGTTCATAGTAGATCTATAGAGGCCGTGGAAATACTTTTTTTTGATGTTCATAGTAGATCTATAGAGGCCGTGGAAATACTTTTTTTTGACGTTCATATTAGATCTATAGAGGCCGTGGAAATACTTTTTTTTGATGTTCATAGTAGATCTATAGAGGCCGTGGAAATACTTTTTTTGACGTTCATAGTAGATCTATAGAGGCCGTGTAAATACTTTTTTTTTGATGTTCATAGTAGATCTATAGAGGCCGTGGAAATACTTTTTTTTGATGTTCATATTAGATCTATAGAGGCCGTGGAAATACTTTTTTTTGATGTTCATAGTAGATCTATAGAGGCCGTGGAAATACTTTTTTTGACGTTCATAGTAGATCTATAGAGGCCGTGTAAATACTTTTTTTTGATGTTCATAGTAGATCTATAGAGGCCGTGGAAATACTTTTTTTGACGTTCATAGTAGATCTATAGAGGCCGTGGAAATACTTTTTTTTGACGTTCATAGTAGATCTATAGAGGCCGTGGAAATACTTTTTTTTGACGTTCATAGTAGATCTATAGAGGCCGTGGAAATACTTTTTTTGATGTTCATAGTAGATCTATAGAGGCCGTGGAAATACTTTTTTTGATGTTCATAGTAGATCTATAGAGGCCGTGGAAATACTTTTTTTTGACGTTCATATTAGATCTATAGAGGCCGTGGAAATACTTTTTTTGATGTTCATAGTAGATCTATAGAGGCCGTGGAAATACTTTTTTTGACGTTCATAGTAGATCTATAGAGGCCGTGTAAATACTTTTTTTTGACGTTCATAGTAAATCTATAGAGGCCGTGGAAATACTTTTTTTTGACGTTCATAGTAGATCTATAGAGGCCGTGGAAATACTTTTTTTGACGTTCAAAGTAGATCTATAGAGGCCGTGGAAATACTTTTTTTGACGTTCATAGTAGATCTATAGAGGCCGTGGAAATACTTTTTTTGACGTTCATAGTAGATCTATAGAGGCCGTGTAAATACTTTTTTTTGACGTTCATAGTAAATCTATAGAGGCGTGGAAATACTTTTTTTTGACGTTCATAGTAGATCTATAGAGGCCGTGGAAATACTTTTTTTTTGATGTTCATAGTAGATCTATAGAGGCCGTGGAAATACTTTTTTTTGATGTTCATAGTAGATCTATAGAGGCCGTGGAAATACTTTTTTGACGTTCATAGTAGATCTATAGAGGCCGTGGAAATACTTTTTTTTGACGTTCAAAGTAGATCTATAGAGGCCGTGGAAATACTTTTTTTTGATGTTCATAGTAGATCTATAGAGGCCGTGGAAATACTTTTTTTTGACGTTCATATTAGATCTATAGAGGCCGTGGAAATACTTTTTTTGATGTTCATAGTAGATCTATAGAGGCCGTGGAAATACTTTTTTTTATGTTCATAGTAGATCTATAGAGGCCGTGGAAATACTTTTTTTTTGATGTTCATAGTAGATCTATAGAGGCCGTGGAAATACTTTTTTTTATGTTCATAGTAGATCTATAGAGGCCGTGGAAATACTTTTTTTTATGTTCATAGTAGATCTATAGAGGCCGTGGAAATACTTTTTTTGATGTTCATATTAGATCTATAGAGGCCGTGGAAATACTTTTTTGACGTTCATAGTAGATCTATAGAGGCCGTGGAAATACTTTTTTTTGACGTTCATAGTAGATCTATAGAGGCCGTGGAAATACTTTTTTTGACGTTCATAGTAGATCTATAGAGGCCGTGGAAATACTTTTTTTTGACGTTCATATTAGATCTATAGAGGCCGTGGAAATACTTTTTTTGACGTTCATAGTAGATCTATAGAGGCCGTGGAAATACTTTTTTGACGTTCATAGTAGATCTATAGAGGCCGTGGAAATACTTTTTTTTTGACGTTCATAGTAGATCTATAGAGGCCGTGGAAATACTTTTTTTTGACGTTCATAGTAGATCTATAGAGGCCGTGGAAATACTTTTTTTTGATGTTCATAGTAGATCTATAGAGGCCGTGGAAATACTTTTTTTTGACGTTCATAGTAGATCTATAGAGGCCGTGGAAATACTTTTTTTGACGTTCATAGTAGATCTATTGAGGCCGTGGAAATACTTTTTTTTGATGTTCATAGTAGATCTATAGAGGCCGTGGAAATACTTTTTTTTGACGTTCATAGTAGATCTATAGAGGCCGTGGAAATACTTTTTTTTGACGTTCATAGTAGATCTATAGAGGCCGTGGAAATACTTTTTTTTGATGTTCATAGTAGATCTATAGAGGCCGTGGAAATACTTTTTTTTGACGTTCATAGTAGATCTATAGAGGCCGTGGAAATACTTTTTTTTGATGTTCATAGTAGATCTATAGAGGCCGTGGAAATACTTTTTTTTGATGTTCATAGTAGATCTATAGAGGCCGTGGAAATACTTTTTTTTGATGTTCATAGTAGATCTATAGAGGCCGTGGAAATACTTTTTTTTGATGTTCATATTAGATCTATAGAGGCCGTGGAAATACTTTTTTTTGATGTTCATAGTAGATCTATTGAGGCCGTGGAAATACTTTTTTTTGATGTTCATAGTAGATCTATTGAGGCCGTGGAAATACTTTTTTTTGATGTTCATAGTAGATCTATAGAGGCCGTGGAAATACTTTTTTTTGACGTTCATAGTAGATCTATAGAGGCCGTGGAAATACTTTTTTTTGACGTTCATAGTAGATCTATAGAGGCCGTGGAAATACTTTTTTTTGATGTTCATAGTAGATCTATAGAGGCCGTGGAAATACTTTTTTTTGACGTTCATAGTAGATCTATAGAGGCCGTGGAAATACTTTTTTTGACGTTCATAGTAGATCTATTGAGGCCGTGGAAATACTTTTTTTTGACGTTCATAGTAGATCTATAGAGGCCGTGGAAATACTTTTTTTTGATGTTCATAGTAGATCTATAGAGGCCGTGGAAATACTTTTTTTTGACGTTCATAGTAGATCTATAGAGGCCGTGGAAATACTTTTTTTTGATGTTCATAGTAGATCTATAGAGGCCGTGGAAATACTTTTTTTGATGTTCATAGTAGATCTATAGAGGCCTTGGAAATACTTTTTTTTGACGTTCATATTAGATCTATAGAGGCCGTGGAAATACTTTTTTTTGACGTTCATAGTAGATCTATAGAGGCCGTGGAAATACTTTTTTTGACGTTCATAGTAGATCTATAGAGGCCGTGGAAATACTTTTTTTTGACGTTCATAGTAGATCTATAGAGGCCGTGTAAATACTTTTTTTTGATGTTCATAGTAGATCTATAGAGGCCGTGGAAATACTTTTTTGACGTTCATAGTAGATCTATAGAGGCCGTGGAAATACTTTTTTTTGACGTTCATAGTAGATCTATAGAGGCCGTGGAAATACTTTTTTTTGATGTTCATAGTAGATCTATAGAGGCCGTGGAAATACTTTTTTTTGATGTTCATATTAGATCTATAGAGGCCGTGGAAATACTTTTTTTGATGTTCATATTAGATCTATAGAGGCCGTGGAAATACTTTTTTGACGTTCATAGTAGATCTATAGAGGCCGTGTAAATACTTTTTTTTGACGTTCATAGTAGATCTATAGAGGCCGTGGAAATACTTTTTTTTGACGTTCATAGTAGATCTATAGAGGCCGTGGAAATACTTTTTTTGACGTTCATAGTAGATCTATAGAGGCCGTGGAAATACTTTTTTTTGACGTTCATAGTAGATCTATAGAGGCCGTGGAAATACTTTTTTTTTGATGTTCATAGTAGATCTATAGAGGCCGTGGAAATACTTTTTTTGATGTTCATAGTAGATCTATAGAGGCCGTGGAAATACTTTTTTTTGACGTTCATATTAGATCTATAGAGGCCGTGGAAATACTTTTTTTTGATGTTCATAGTAGATCCATAGAGGCCGTGGAAATACTTTTTTTGATGTTCATAGTAGATCTATAGAGGCCGTGTAAATACTTTTTTTTTGATGTTCATAGTAGATCTATAGAGGCCGTGGAAATACTATTTTTTGATGTTCATAGTAGATCTATAGAGGCCGTGGAAATACTTTTTTTGATGTTCATAGTAGATCTATAGAGGCCGTGGAAATACTTTTTTTTGATGTTCATAGTAGATCTATAGAGGCCGTGGAAATACTTTTTTTTGACGTTCATAGTAGATCTATAGATTCCGTGGAAATACTTTTTTTGACGTTCATAGTAGATCTATAGAGGCCGTGTAAATACTTTTTTTTGATGTTCATAGTAGATCTATAGAGGCCGTGGAAATACTTTTTTTGACGTTCATAGTAGATCTATAGAGGCCGTGGAAATACTTTTTTTGACGTTCATAGTAGATCTATAGAGGCCGTGGAAATACTTTTTTTGACGTTCATAGTAGATCTATAGAGGCCGTGGAAATACTTTTTTTTGATGTTCATAGTAGATCTATAGAGGCCGTGGAAATACTTTTTTTTGATGTTCATAGTAGATCTATAGAGGCCGTGGAAATACTTTTTTGACGTTCATAGTAGATCTATAGAGGCCGTGGAAATACTTTTTTTTGACGTTCATAGTAGATCTATAGAGGCCGTGGAAATACTTTTTTTTGATGTTCATAGTAGATCTATAGAGGCCGTGGAAATACTTTTTTTTGACGTTCATATTAGATCTATAGAGGCCGTGGAAATATTTTTTTTTGATGTTCATAGTAGATCTATAGAGGCCGTGGAAATACTTTTTTTGACGTTCATATTAGATCTATAGAGGCCGTGGAAATACTTTTTTTGATGTTCATAGTAGATCTATAGAGGCCGTGGAAATACTTTTTTTTGATGTTCATAGTAGATCTATAGAGGCCGTGGAAATACTTTTTTTTGATGTTCATAGTAGATCAATAGAGGCCGTGGAAATACTTTTTTTTGATGTTCATAGTAGATCTATAGAGGCCGTGGAAATACTTTTTTTTGACGTTCATAGTAGATCTATAGAGGCCGTGGAAATACTTTTTTTTGATGTTCATAGTAGATCTAAAGAGGCCGTGGAAATACTTTTTGTTTTGTACAAAGCTTACAGCAACTCACTCCTTCAGTCTGGTTGAACATTTTCGGCACGTTATTTCTCCCACTTCCCATTCTCGGGTCAAGTTGAAACTTTGCGACAATTATTCATTCGTCCTAGCAAAGCATGAACCAATACAAAATTAGAGCACCTCTCCAGATAGACAAATTGTGGGTGTTTTTCAAAACGAAAATAGGCGCCTTAATACAATTATTTTCTCTTAAGGTAAGGAGCAACGGTGCACGCTTTTTAGAGAACCTTCGGATATAAGGTACCCCCTCCCCTCTTCCTTCTCCGCCTTTGAACAAATTGAAACATAACTAAATACCTCTCCTTCCCGTAGAGTAACATAACCAGAAAATTGGAATTGTACAAAAGATTTAGTTATTAATTACCATTTTCTGAAATGACATTATTCCATGACGGTCTGGATTGAAATGATGGACAAGTAAATGTAGAGTCGCTTCAATGACAAATTCTGTTTCCCCCCAATACTGTCCCCACAGACATCGGGTGGCCGCAGGAAAACTTGGATTCAAAAGTGTCACACACAAGTGTGATTGAAAAGTAATTGTCAGGCAAGAGTTTGATTCAAAAGTGAGTGTCACACAAAATTTAATTCGAAAGTAAGTGTCACACATTATTTTTATTTAATAGTAAGCGCCACACATATGTTTGATTAAAAGGTTTCCCACACAATTAAGTTTTCCTCACAAGTTTAATTTAAAAGTGTCAGACACATAGGTTTGAATCAAAAGTGTCACACACAAATGTGATTCAAAAGTGTCACACACAAGTTTAATTTAAAAGTGGGTGTCTCACAAAAGTTTGTTTCATAAGGTGATTTCACTTATGTTTGAGTGGTATTTAGGTGTAACTTAAATTTTCTGCTCTAGATCATAAATCACTGACTTTTTGAAGACAAAGTCACACACAAAACACTGCAAGCTGATTTCTGCACGTCAAAATTTGGTCTTGTTAGTGTGATAGGGTGAGAGCAATAAAAAGAGCTCTGCAGTTCATGAGAGGTAACACTTAACAAGAGAAACACCATCATAAAATTCCTAAACTTAGAGACACTTCAGGACAGATGACTAAAAAAAAAAATACCCAAAAGTACATGAAACATCTTAACTGTTTATTTATAATGTTTACCGATTTATTGTTTCAAGTGTTCTCTTCATTTTGTTGGGGGAAAAGTTTAGTTATTTGATGATATCAGCAGTCAGAGAAAATTCTATTAAAAAAAAAATTAAATTAAAAAACTGAGCTGCGGTTGAGATATTTATGCAGAACAGTTTATGGAACTCTTCCTCTTCCAAAGATTGTAATGTAACCAAAACAAAAACTGAGTACAAGTTTCTGAGACTATTAAATCCTATTCCACAAGCTTATCAACACATTCATGACTGTTAGTGTTAAGTAGTGGTTACAAAAGGTGGAGAAATGCTAATTTTGATTAGTAGCATAATTTTCCACCATAATGTTCAATTTTTTAAAAATATATTAAGAACAATACATTGCATTGAATGTAATAGAGAAAAAAAAAAAAGGTTTTAATGTAAGCAGAGCATCAGAAATATTGGCTAACACTTGAGTGAGTGATCTCCATGTGCCTGAGATGAAAATCTCACCTAACTATAAAATCTATACCAATGATACAATGGTTCATGCCACATTCAATGGTAAATTTATAAAAGCTTATATATTCAAAAAATGTTGATTACCAAATGATTCTCCATATTACAACACTTAAGACCCTACTTAAGTAAGGAGGCAAATAAGAAAAACATAACAAAACACTTTTTTAAAAAAATCTACCTCCTTTATACAACTTATAGAGTGATTGTTTTTTTTTCTTAATAACTAATGAATGTTAGATTGAAAAAAAATGAAACATTTTTAACCCCAATAATTCGCAAAACGTTCCTGAATATTAATTTATTAAACTCTTGAACAAATGAGGAAATACCCAAAGATAAATATTTTCTAGTTCTCCAGCCAAAGTTAAATTTTTTTTTTTTAATTAAAAGGGTAAAACTAGTTTTCCCAGTGTGGCCAACAAGCTATTCTTTTCCCAACAATGTCCTATTTCTGGAAATCATTTGAGCCATTTTCTAGATAAATGTTCAGGTTTTTGAGCCCACCCACCAAGAAGGTTTTAGTTTTCAACAAGAGGTAAAAAAAAGAGGAATAGTTAAAAAAAAAAAGGCTAATTCCCTACACAAGGCTTATCTTCCCTTAGTTTAGTACATATTAATATAAAAGTAAATAAATTAATTACAAATAATTGATTCACTAATTGGTTGATTTTTTTTTTTGATTCATGAATTGTTATTGAGCATGACGTTATACACAAAATTTGATGACAATTGGATGAGAAGTGGTTGAAAATTTTATTGCAAAAATCCAAACATACAAGAAACATTCAGAGTTCATATAAGCATTGCAAAAAAACTAGCTTTTGTACTCACCCTTTGTAATGTCATAGGGCTGGTTGCAAAAGAAATATGTTCGAGCACACACTAAAGGTTTGTGAGGGGATGCTGCTTGACAAATCTATAAATGATGGGGAAATAATTATGTTTATTCTAAAGGTACTAAAAGTTGCAGTTCTTGATAAAACCTTGAAAAAAAACTTTTAAAACTATTCTATACTGATTACATGATTACTCAAGACTTCTCTATTGTGATGTTTCCACAGTGTCATTCATTGCAGTAGGAAAATGTTCTTTTTAATTAAAAAAAAATGCAATTATATTTAATAATAAACTTTCTTCTTTTGAATTACAGAACCAAGCTAAACATTGTGTCTTGTTCACTTGCATTGTAGAAGAATAAAATAAAAAGATGGCTGCATGCTTCAATGGTATGCACTCTGAACTATCATCAGAATGGTCATGGGATCAAACCCTGCATGCTGCCATTTCCTGCTGCCCTGCATGAGGTTAAGGCTAGGACATAATAATCATCCTTAGTGAAGTCTTATTAGATATAAGCCTTAAAATGTACCAGAAACAAACTAATGGAAGTAACACTTTTCTTCATACAATTGATGCTTCTGATCTCACTGGCACCAGTTTAAATTTGATTAATCTATTTATATCATTCTCTTCCTGGCCCAACACGAAAAAGTCATGGAAAGATAACTCTTTTATCTCTGCATGTCAGACTTGAGTTACTCCAAGTAACTTTCATAGCGACAGAGATCATGGCTCAGAAATAAAAGAGGGGGGTGGGTGGGGAGAACAAGTAATCTTTCTCTTTAGACATTCTATATATGACTACATTCATGTGTGCAATATCTGGTGTCATTAAAATAGTTGCATGTTGTTCTGTAGCTTTATTTTGATTTTGCCCCTTCGTATTGCCCTTCATTTCCTAACCATGGCCACCGCTTCACATATATTTCATGGAGTCAACAGGTCTTTCAATGTAGTCCAAATTCCTGCATCAGGTATCGCAAATGTTTATTTCTATCAGTCGCATATTTCTGGAAAAATGTCACTGACGAAACTGTTGCGCTCAAACTTCATAATATGGCTGTAGGCTTTGTTTGCAAACAATAGGATAACTATGGTGATGCCCTGTCCATTGTTTATACAAAAGCACAGTCATACACTCAGCTCAACAATACGCTGCCTATATGAATACTTCCAGCATTTATGGTGGCGAGACTGAAATTGTGGCAATGTCTCAAATACTTTCCATTACTATCATTATTCACAACCGAGAACGTCCGCATGACCTTCAGGGTCAACATCTCTCCATATCCCAGCTATTTAGAATTCCTTTGAATTATGGCCTTTACAAAGTGGCGTATACTACTAGTTTATTTTATTTTAAATGTTTAGGTTAATGAAAGTGTTATTTACAAAATTTGTTATTGCATCTCAGATTGTATGTTGTGAATCCTTTCATTTCCACTGAGTATAATGCAGTTTCAAGGTTAACAATTAAGGAGACTAGAAATTTGAATAAAATTTTCCTAAACAATATAAAACCTAGCTATAAAATAATGTATAGATAAGATTAAGATTTCAAAATAGCTCCAATAAAGTGATCCATATATAATATAAAAACTAATCAAATCAATTTGCATGTTGTTGTTTTTTATTTGATTTGTTAGCTGTCTCCAAAAGAAGCTAATAGTTTTGTGTGGTCTGCCTGTTCAGTTAAGATATCATAAACTAGAAAAGATATTGAAACTCTGATATCATGATATTTTAGACATTTTAAAGTTCTGATGCAAAGGCTACTTTTTTCAGAAAGTGAAAAATTTAATTTTTAAAATCAACTATGCAAAGCAGTTTTATCGTGAAAATACCCCATTTTAAAACTATTCACTATTAAAGTAAAAAACAAGGAAGACTATCTACTAAGATGATTATTTAGCATATTTCTAACACATTTATGCAAACAGTTTGAGATTTTTTGTAAACAATTTTTTTTTTCCAAATTTTTTTTACAAAATTATCTACTTTTTGTCATACTAGCTATTACATTTTAAACGAAATGTTTACTTTAACTTAAAAGAAAAAAAATCTATATAGTATTTATTTAAGTCGAATATAATTTAAAACAACAATTAATAAGTAGTGTTCTATGTTATACACATCAAGAGGAAAGCGCATGTTGCACTCGGAGAACCCTGAACTAGAGCGAAAAGTTTCTTTGTTGAAGCTTTGAATGAGAGAATGGCCCTTTACAAAACAATTAAATCAATTAGATAATCATTCAATAACATCAGTTAGGCCAGGTTCAAATTAAACTTTTATCTTCACAACTATCAGTTCATTAAATACATATGAATATTAACAATGTTATAATAAATCTCTGTATCCTGTGAGTATCAAGTCATTAGTCGAACTAACAATACAACAGTATTGGCAACACTTTCAACACCAGCACGTCTCTTCTATTTGTATTGACGGAGATAGGGTTGTACTTGTTGATAGTTTATTAGTTGGTCCATAGTTTCTGATATTCTTTCTGAAAATATTGAAACCTGTCTTTTTACCTGCATGAGCAGACTACCTACGGGGCCAATTTTGAGTCTGTGTTTCCACACAAACTGTCTTTGTAACCTTGATAGTTTATAAAAAACAGGAAACAAAAATCTAAAACTATATACAAACTTAAAAGGTATAAGCATATACCATGTGGTGATCGTCATTTGTTTTTAGAGACAAATCTGAAGCCTCCAAAGCCTCTCCATTTAGTGCTCTCTCAAGTTGCTTTTTGTCAGTATCTTGATTAAACAGCACAAAAGGAATTTTTCCAGTCCTGGAGAGAAATGGAACAAAACATTTATCATTGGCTGCATTTTACTTATTACAGAATTGTATTTTAAATATCAATCTAAATGATTATATTATCCTGAGTGACAAATGTTTGAACCTTACTTTCCCTTATGCCCAACAAATCCATGATTGAAATAACTTCGCAGAGGCTGTGGAAAAATGTTCACAAATAAAACAAACTATGACACAAATAACAAAAAATGCCTGAAAAAAACATAAATAGGAGAAAAGGAAAATAAAAAATTTGATTTTCAAACTTTTAAGTCCTTGACCAAGTGTATTTCCTGACATTTGATTAAAATAAAGAATAAAAAAAGGCTATCCATTCATATTTCGAGTAAATGCTATTAAAACTACATGAGAAGAATATTTGTTTAAAAAAAACAACATACTTCTGATATTTTCTTCTGTGATAAAGCTTGGCACTTGGAATCTCTGTGGATCATATATTACATTAGTAAAATACTGAATTCTACACTTTAAACTGCCACAGCAGATGATGATACTGAGCAGCATTACTGAGTTAAAATAAAGTAATAACCAGATCATACAATGTCTTTGACAGGGAAAGTTCAGGCTATCAGTCACTGTGCATGTTATATAATAGCTGTGTAAAATATCAGCAATAAAATCATGTGAACTCATCTTCTCAAAAGGTCATTAAACAGTAGAGCTCACCTTCTCTGTAGACTTGATAATGTTCTATCAGACCTTATGTTCTAAAATGAGCTTATTGAGAAGACAACGTTTTCATACAGAGCCCTAATATTTCCCAAAGAACCTACTGTGAAAACATTGTTTTCAGATGCACAAGTAATTTACTTAAGATAGTATTTTGATGAAAAAAAAAGGAAATGTGCCTGTCTTCTACAAGAGCTT
The DNA here is from genome assembly GCA_036873155.1 of Biomphalaria sudanica. Lineage (NCBI taxonomy): Eukaryota > Metazoa > Mollusca > Gastropoda > Planorbidae > Biomphalaria > Biomphalaria sudanica. Next base: position 101,157 of record JAZGLO010005619.1, on the reverse strand, counting down.
TTCTTTAAGCTCCAAATGTCTGTCCAGCAGCCTTCATGGGAGCTCTCTTTCCGAGGCCATCTGCTGACAGTTACATACCGTTATGCTAGTGAGGGCAAAATCTTTGTAGCCCTTGATGTAGATGCCTTCATGCAGGCAGTGTTTCATTTAATTCTCTATAGAGAAATGAGCAGATCACCATTGTATCTGATTTAACCTTTTTGACCCACATAAGTTACTTCAGAATAGTGATGAATCTTGGAGGACATCTGAGCAGAGATAAAATCCTCCACAAAACATCACAACTCACTTTGTCCAAAAGCTTTGGTGAGATCCATGAAGACAGCGTACAAGTCCAGGTTCTGCTCCCTACATTTTTCCTGAAATCAACACAAAACAAAAAACATGCCCCTCTATCAGCCTAAAAACCAGATTGACTATCGGAGAGCGCACTGCCTAATATGGAGTTGGTCAGTCGGTCAAGGAGTATTCTGGCAAGAATTTATCCTGCTACTGGCAGAAAAATAATGTCACAGTAATTAGAGCAGTCGGACTTGTCACCTTTTTTGTACAGGGATATGATGATGGCATGAGGGATAGAAGATTTCTCCCAGCTTAAAATGAAGAGGTCTGTCCATCTTTCCATTAAAGAAGCACCACCTATTTCAAGAGACATAAAGCACCTGGCTCTGATTCCAGCAGAAGTTTTTAAAAAGTAACATTCTCCATTAAAGCATCTCTAGTGGCTTTCTTTTTTTTCCTATGTGGAAGGGAAGGCAGGACATTTAATAATAAGGCTAGATGTGTGTTTTTAAAACTAAATGAATATGACTCCATATATTTATCTGGCTATAGACCAATAAGTTGTCAACAAACAATAGGTGCTCCACAAAAATGAGAACTGAAAAGATTTATTATTTGGAAAAAATGGGATGTGAGTCACTTGTTAGCCCAAATTCTGCCCACCATTCACTACAGAGACAGAATGCAGAAACTAATGAATGAAGAAATGGTAGTGTGATAACAGTTAACTGGTTTGTCTCTTGGTACTATATTGAGCATAACTTCAACTCAGAGTTGAGAGCCTTGGCTGAATGCCTTGTCAAAGCACATCCTAAAGGTTCCAAGATGATGGCTATATCTATGGCCTCCTTCAGTCGCAAAGCGACTATGGATCATTTCATGGAAATGAGATGAACGCCTGGGCATTAGCTGTGGTCGGAATGATGTCGCCCACACATCAATTCCCCCCTCTCCACGCAGCTGATGTATCCAAAGGAACGGCAGTGCTGATACAGTTTGGGGTCAGCAGCATCGCAGGTTCTGCCAGAGTGTAGCACTGGGTGCTCCAAACTACCTTAGGGTCCTGATTTTTCCTCAGGGTTGACTCCCGAAGCCTTTCCCAGAAATATATTATGTAAGTTTTTTTTAAGAATTTTAAAAATTAACTTACAAAGATATTTTTACACATTGCATCATGTTACTCCATTGTCTGGACATCAAAGGATAATGCTGAAAAAAAAATTCTTAGCATATATCAAACTGATATTTAGAAAATAATAATTAAAAAAATCAGCTGTTGCAGGTACATATTATCAATTTGAATGTAGGCTATTATTATTTTAAAAAATAGAATTTAAATTATCTCTAGCTAATTTCAAGATTACATAAGCAAACAAATAAAATAATTAAGTACAGTCAAACCTCCAAATCTGTTTGATTTGACAAGATTTGTAAGTAATCTCATGAAAAAAATATGTAATATCACCTTAATCTGATACATCTATGTTGGACTTGTAAAACAAATAGAAACATTTTTTTTTTAAATGTACTAAAGACAGATCAAGAAGCTTAAACTTTTCTGTTGGCCATGATTATGGAATATTCTTAGCATCGAATCACAAGAAAATAGACACTATAATGGTTACAAAAGCAGATGTGCCTGGATCTTGACTATCCAGATGCACTGACAGTTAGAATGGTGGGTAATTAATCATATATAGATGTCTCTAATACTTTTAAAAGGCTTATCTTTTGCCAGTTTAGAAAAGGAAAATGCTAGCAAAAAATGATACAAGAATACTCTTAAATTATCTTTGAGAGCAATGTGGACAATGCCTGCCTGGCAGACTGCAGCCAAAGACAAGTTATTCTTGACACCTTACAGAGAACATTAAAAAATCTGTCCAAATCAAATAGAGAAAACAGAAGTAAAAAACAGTTACCAAACCATTCAATCCAGCAAAAGAGACATAGTCTGATTCAGTTTGACATTTCATAATATATAGGCCTTATAGTGGTGTGATAGGATAGTATGAAACTGTGATGCCAATTCACAGCTGATGAGAAGACAAGACTGATCTTCATAATTAAGAATGAACTAACTTATATAGAAGACTACTTGATCTTCTAGAGGTTACTATATGATTTACTTACATGTGTCTTAAGTAAATCTACTGAGAATAAACTATGCATTACGTCATGTGACAGTGGTTACTTTATTTCATTATGAACAACTTGCAGCTGGCTCAAGAAAAATTGGTTGCCCCCACCTCCGGCATTGTGGCTGTAATCTAACAGGACTTCAAAGCAGTGGATATTGATGTCTACTGGGAAGACCTAACCCTAGAATGTACTATGTGGAGAAAGAAGGTCACCAATAAAGCTATGTGCATTAGTCTTAACTCTTAACCTGCTATACATGTGAATGAGAATGTCTCTTAAGAATAGGGATCCACAGTCACATGAAAAAGTGTTCCAGGAGATGAATCATAGTCATTCTATAACTTAAGAAAAACAACATGGTTACTTTGTGCTTTAAAAATGTTTTTTTATATGTTTCAGATGTTTCTTCAGAGTTGAAGATAATTTACTTCCTAGTCCAAACCTCCCACAGGGCGATGGGGGATGGGAGCAAGCAGGGTTTGAACCCAAACCATGGATAAGTCCAAACGACAGTCCAGCGCGCAAACCGCACAAATAGGCAGACTAATGCTTTACTTACATCTGTCAGAAGTAACTCTACTGAGACTGAGTCTTGAAAGTCTTGAATGTGATGAAGCTGAGAACTGATGTCAACAACCTGTTCAAGTATACAAACAGATTTATATCTGTTAAGTTCACAGATATATTTATCATGTAACTATGCAGACATATTTATAGTCAATGTATAACATCCTAATAATAATGAATCAGTGGTTTACATAAAGCATTTTATTTTTTGTTAAACTTGACTTTCTTATTGTTCATATGACAATCTAAAAACATAATTAATTATTTAAATTTTTTTTTAAATTGCAAAAAAAAAACACAAAAAAACCTTCAGGAAAACTTAGAGCTAAATAAAACACAATTATCATAAAATAAAAGAGTATCACTAAACAAAATAATGTCAGATGTATCTCTGGGGAACCTTTATGCTATAGCAGGCCCGGTGCAAAAGGGGAGGGGGCCGGGGGGGGGGGGGGCACAGGCCGCTGGTGGACTTCACTATACACTCCTGGAAATAGATTTAAAAAATTAAGATGAATGGCGGAGCTCTATTTAGAATTTCTTGAAGGGAGGAGGGCGGCACTTCAAGGGTTGGAGGCACGATGGAGGGGCCATTTAGTGCAATGTCCATTGGGTCACGGCCCTCATTAAATGAAAAGGGGGGGGGGGGCATGGCCTGATGCCCCCCCCCCCCCCCCCCACTAAATGCGCCACTGGTAGGGCTATATCTCTATTTGAATACGCAATACGAGAACGGCGATAATAAAATCTGTTTTTTAAAATATGGACTCTCCATATCTCAAACTATTATAATGTTCTCCTGTGCATCAGTATGCTGGAGTCTGTAGTGAGTGGCGGAGTTGTGGTTAACTAGGGTTACCATAGGTATAGACAGTATTAATAGGACATTTGGCCTACCCAAAATAGTACAATAGTTTCATTTATTGAGGAGTTCTTATTTATTGTTATAATCATTCCTCACTTATTTTATCAGTACTTCAGTCACTCAATTTTACTTTAGCAAACGAAATGCAAAAAGGAGGTGCACAAAAAGTTAAGAGAAAAAAGACATGCGGAATTACAGCAATCAGCAACCATATGCCAAAAATTAACGAGTTTCTTTGGTAAGTTATTAATTCATTTGCACTTGAGTATTGTATAATAATTTCGTTGGTATATATGCCATTGCGGCATTTTTGGTAAAGACTTTCTACTTTGTAGAAACTAACGTTTCTACTCAGTCGAAAGTTGACTAGTCCTTCAGCCTTGATGATCCTATCACCTACCACCCTGTGTGTAAATAACAAGGTTTTTATTTTACTTAGGTTTTCTTCTATTTTGGTTTTATGTAAACTGTATATCATTATTAATGTATATCATAATTTATATGTACAACAGGATCCACTTCAACATCAACTGGCTCTACGGAATGTACTTCAATATCAGCTAATTCTACAAGTGAATCTACTTCAACATCAGCTGGCTCTACTAAATCTACTTCAACATCAGCTAATTCTACCAGTGAATATAGATCAACATCAGCTGGCTCTACTAAATGTACTATTGATCCTAAAACAGACAAGTTCCATCCAGATAAGTCCTTTCATTTTCCACTTACTCAATTAGGCAAGTCTGAAAAAAAATGCAGTTTTCGCAGTGAATGGTGTGAAACACATGACTGGCTACATTACTCAATTGAAAGTGATGCTGCATACTGTTATACCTGCATACAATTGACTTCCACAGCCTCAAAATAAAACAGTGAACATGCATTTACAAAAACTGGCTTCCGTAATTGGAAAAAAGCTATGGAGAGTTTTAGACAACATGAAAAGAGCGAATTCCACAGAAATGCATATGAACAGACATTATTTAAATCAGACATTGGAGAACTGTTAAGTAAGCAACACAAGGAGGAAAAAGATCAACACAGTCGTATGCTTAAAATTTTACAAACAATGCAATTCTTAGCACGTCAAGGACTACCGTTAAGAGGAGATGGTGATGAAGCAGACAGCAACTTTACACAAGCTCTCTTATTCTTTTATCAAGATGATCAATTGATGTCGGAATGGATGAATAAAAAACAGTTGAAATTCACTTCTCATGAAATTCAAAATGAATGTTTGAGAATAATGAGTCACCAAATAATTCGCAATTTATCATCCTGCATTTGTCAATGTGACTATTACTCAATCCTTGCTGATGAGTGTACGGACTTAAGCAACAAAGAACAGTTCACAGTTTGTCTTCGGTGGATCGACAAGGAACTCACAGTTCATGAGGACTTTTTGGGCTTGTATCAGGTAGACAATATATCGTCTGATACACTATGTAGCGCTTTAATGGACGTACTTTGCAGACTCAATCTTGATATAAAAAAATGCAGAGGTCTATGTTTTAATGGAGCTGCAAACATGTCGGGATGTAAAAGTGGCATTGCAAAACAATGATCTAGAACCTAGAGCCACGTTTAGTCACTGTTATGGTCACTCCTTGAATTTAGCTGTATCTGATGTTTTCAAAGATATTGCTTTGTTCCAAGATACATTTAAATACATCTTTTGAAATAACAAAACTAATTAAATTCTTCCCTAAACAAGAAACCGCATTTCATAAATTATGCCAAGAGATGAAACTTGATAACTCTGGAATTTGTGTTATGAGTTCGACCCAATGGACTGTTAGAGGAGAAACTCTCAAAAGCATTGAAACAAATTATTATATCCTACATCGATTGTGGTATGAATGTCTGGAACAAAGGAATTTGGATTCAGAAGTAAAAGCTAGAATAAACGGTGTCAGATCACATATGGAAAATTTCTTTTTTCTATTTGGATTGCTCATTGCAGAAATCATTTTCCTACATATGGCTAATCTAAGTCGTTCCCTGCAATCTGAAAATGTGTCAGCAACAGAAGGGCAACATTTCGCAGATTTGGTTACCACTACCTTAGACAAAATGCGAGATGAAAGCTCCTATAATTTGTTTTGGGAGAAAGTCATTCGACTTTCAACTGAATATGAAATAGAGGAACCAAAGCTACCACGGAAACGAAACATGCCAAAAAGATATGAAATTTCTACTGGCGATGCATATCATCATCAGGATGTTAAGTCCTATTACAGACAGTTATATTTTGAAGTTCTAGAGCAAACTGTGGCATGCATCAGGTCGCGTTTCACTCAAGAAGGATACAAAGTTTTAAAATACTCTGAAGATCTGTTGCTGTACGCTTGCAACAATAAAAACTACCAAAAGGAGCTGGACTTTGTCACTGATTTCTATAAGGAAGACTTAAATAAGGATACACTATCAATACAACTACTAATTCTACCATCACTTATCAGCCAAATGAATCATGAGGACCTTTCACATCTAAAAAAAGAAATTATTGGATTTATAATTCCTCAGAGATCACTTTTCTCAGAGGCTGTTACGGTGTGGAAGTTGATGGCATGCATACCTGCAACCAACGCATGTTCTGAGCGATCATTTTCAACAATGCGACGTGTTAAGTCCTTTTTAAGGGCAACAATGGGACAAGAAAGATTGAACCATGTCATGATTTGAAACATCCACAAGGAACGGACTGATAAGCTAGATATCAAATCAATGGCAAATGAATTCATCAGTCATAAAGTGCAACGTGCTAGCTACTTTTCAAAATTTTGAATTTTTGTACATGACTTCATTACATACCCCATAGAGTTTGTTTGTTTGAACAATGAACTACCTACATGATTATTCAATAATATTTGCATGTTGCATAATATTTGCATGTTGCATAATATTTGCATTTGCATTTATATTTGGATAAGTGGTTAACTTTTTGCTCAAAAGTAGGTTTTGTGCATTTTTTAAAATTTACAAAAACATTCAATTTAATTGGGTTAACACTGCTTTTACATGGAAAATGTTGATATAGGGGAAGTACGTCAAATATAGACACACTAAATGTCAGAGTCTAATTTGGACACCATTTTTATATCTACATGTAGATTCTAAGAAGAAGAAAGTTTATATTAACTTCTTCTAACTACATCAGCTAAGAAGAAAATTTATATTAATATTGCTTTTTAATTCTGGGCCGCCTAAATATGTGCCCCCACACCCAATGGAATAATATGGCGCCGGGCCTGTATAGTAATGTTTTGTAGAATATATTCACTAATTAACAAAAAATTACTTAGAAAAATGAAAAAAAAAGGAAATTTTCTAATGAAATTGATAATTAGGATTACATTTTACATCTACACTTGAGCTTGTGACATCATGGCAAAAAAAATAATTATAAACATCATACAAAAATGTCATCTGTTTCTGTTTCTTTGGCCAAGGGTTAATGAGCATGTCATGTGGTTAGCACAATGACCAACTGTCTTTACTTTCCCCAACTAATATTGATCTTTGGTTTATTTTTTTTACTTTGTTGATGTGATTATTTTTGTTGGACATAGTAATATTCAGAATTTATATGCTTGCATTTGGTATAAGCTTAGTTAATTTCGAAGTTGATTAGTTTCATATGAGGACAAGAAATCTGCTGAGATATAACTACAAAAGATAAACTCAATCAAATTAAAACATCACAGCTATTTAATAAAGAATTTTAGTTTTTCCAGATTTCATTCAGAAAAAATTCCATAATTTAAACTAGAATCTAAATGTTCCATTATTATGTACAAAATTATTTACAATAAGACTTTGTTCAAAAATTACATTTCAAATACCTAGAATTCAAATTCGTATTTTGCACCATGTGTAAAGTCTCATGAGACAATAATAGTCTTTGTACTTACTTCATGCTGAAGTGTAAAGAATCCACTTCTGTAAACAAAAAAAAAATGATATTGTAAATTTAATCAAAGGAAATGTATAGATTGTAGTTGTTTTTTTTGTTTTGTTATCAACTTTTGATTATTCACTGTCACAGAGTTTTACAGGTTGTAGCCAATTAAAGCTCTCAGTTTTAAAGGATAAGACCACTGACAATGAAAATGTATAATAACAATAGAAAAGATCTGTTAACTATAAAACAGATTTGATTTGAGCCGTGCATTGTATAGTACAGCACAAAAACATTTTATCAGCTTTAAAAATAAAATAAAGTTGTTGGTCCAACTTAATGTCACTGATAAAATCAAAGAACAGTAGCTCATCGCTTTCTTTTCTAATTTCTAAGCAAAAACTAAGTTAATTCTATAAAACATGCTTCCCTGTGAAGTTTTATAAAACAAATGAGCTTGTTGTATAATACAACCATGTTTTTATGGCTTAGCAGAGATCTAAAATCTATCTACGGCTTAGCAGAGATCTAAAATCTATTTACAGCTTAGCAGAGATCTAAAATCTATCTACGGTTTAGCAGAGATCAAAAATCTATTTACAGCTTAGCAGAGATCTAAAATCTATTTACAGCTTAGCAGAGATCTAAAATCTATCTACGGCTTAGCAGAGATTTAAAATCTATTTACAGCTTAGCAGAGATCTAAAATCTATTTACTGCTTAGCCGAGATCTAAAATCTATTTATGGCTTAGCAGAGATCTAAAATCTATTTAAGTTCTTTTCAATTGAATCTTATATTTTTCAAAATCTTTTTATGACTAAAACTTATTATAACAATTTTAAGGTATCAAAAACCAAAAACAGAAACAAACAATTCTCTAAATATTGCTATTTTTTTTAAAGTTAAATTTGCCCAGATTGATCAGAAATGGATGGTTGCATGGTCTTGTGATATGTGCTTTGGACTGTCATCATTGTTTTCCAGAGTTGAAGCCCAGCCCACATCATCACCTGCCATTTTGGAGGGGTTTGGACAAGAAAATTATAAACTTCATGAAGGATTGTTTGAAACTAGTAAAAAAAAAATATGAAAAATCAATGTACTACTTAGACCAGACAACTCATTCTATGGGGTTAGGCCAGACATTCCCAGTGGTGTAGCAAGGTACCAGTGGGCGCCGGGTTCAAGAATATGTTGGTGGACCTCTGCTCCTCTCCCCAGAAGACAAATTTAGTGTCTCATGAATCGAGTAACCTGAATGTATCTGCACATTTACCAAAAAGGCATTCCAATACTAGTAGTGTACTTTTTTTGTAAGTAATAAAGTCATTAGCCTTAACAGAATTAAATGACTTAAATGTGTTTTAAATTAACAAAAAAATGTTTTATTAGTTCTTTTTCCCATTATACACATTTTTATACCAAAAACACTTTTATATCTAAGCTTATTAAACATTAATTTTTTTTTATCTAGTTCTATGACCATCATTTAACAGTAGCTCAAGCATGTATTTATTAAAAAATTAAATTTCTTTGAACTTTTCAGCAGCAAAGTAAAAAACCAATGCAACTATATCTAAATATTTGCCTGTTTCTTGCTCAATAGAAAGAACAAATAATAAATAATTTTTAATCAATCGCTACTTCGAAAATGACAGCTCTGATGAACAAACTGACACAGCAAAGTAATAAAAAAGAAGATGAGACTACAAGCATGGTTGCATTATATAACTTTTTGTTGTTTGCAATTAGAGCCAGGGCCGTATTTAAAATAAGAGAGGGCTACAGCCCCAAGCCCCCACAACAAAAGAGCTAAATATATATATATGAATTTCAACGGGTCAGTAACTTTAAATTTTTTTTCCTAACTTTTTTTTGCATTTTTACAGCTGGTAAAAATTTGTGATGAAGAAGTGTACGCTTGAAGCATGCCGGGAATATATAAATACAATTCTGGATTTACGACAGTGCGTCTACCAAGGGCATTACATTCCACAAACTAAAAAATATAAGCTTTTAAACTAAAAAATGCAAATCAAATATTTGTGAGATTAAAAGTGTGATTGAAATTGACAAGACCTCTCTTTCTTTCTTCTAAACTAAAGCCTGCTTTTAGATAGAAACATTTTCATTCTTTAGTGGCTCTCTTTAGTCAAGTTTCTAACAAGTGTAGAGGCCTCCACAAACTTATATCTGTCCCTGGAACCTCCACATACTTATATCTGGCCCTGGAACCTCCACATACGTATATCTGGCCCTGGAACCTCCACATACTTATATCTGGCCCTGGAACCTCCACAAACTTATATCTGGCCCTGGAGCCTCCACATACCTATATCTGGCCCCTGGAACCTCCACATACTTATATCTGGCCCTGGAACCTCCACATACTTATATCTGGCCCTGGAACCTACACATACTTATATCTGGCCCTGGAACCTCCACATACTTATATCTGGCCCTGGAACCTCCACATACTTATATCTGGCCCTGGAACCTCCACATACTTATATCTGGCCCTGGAACCTCCACAAACTTATATCTGGCCCTGGAACCTCCACATACTTATATCTGGCCCTGGAACCTCCACATACTTATATCTGGCCCTGGAACCTCCACATACTTATATCTGGCCCTGGAACCTCCACATACTTATATCTGGCCCTGGAACCTCCACATACTTATATCCAGCCCTGCTTAGAGCATCTTTCCTTAATGATCACCTTGAAGGGCACACTTTGTTTTGTGTCTTATAAACTATGCCAATTTTGATATGCTGTGAGTAAAAACACATACACAATTTGTACCAAGTGATAGGAAGCTACAACTTCTTGACACAGTTGATGGAATTATTTAAGACAAAATTTTGAGTTATCACATTGAAAATAATGTTAAGAAGGCTACTTTTATTGAAGCAATTCCTGAAGATCATTGTACTATCCACTCACATTGGAAGCACCATTATAGCCTTAGTCTTGCCGTTTAGTGGAAGATAATGGGGATAATTCATTACTTGGAGTAAGTGACAATTATTTAAATCCTTCTTTCTATGTATTTCTTTGTGAGCGATCAATGAACAACCAGCATGATTCACAGTAATACTTATTCAGTTTTCAGGCTGTGGGCCCTTAATGGTTGTGGGCCCAGGTTCATTAAACCCCTTCATGCCATGAATGCCACTGGACATTCCATACAATTGTGTAGGTAAAATTGTGTGTCAGTGAGCCAGGTTCAACTTTATTGTGGGACTTAGCAGCCTCCGAATCCTTTTTTTTTCCAATCTTTAATGACGCACATTAATATGACAAATTGCAAAAAAACAAAAACCTGGTTCAGCTGATAGGTAATAAGTCCCTAATGGTTAGTTTGAGAAAAACACATAAGCTCAATGACTCAGTAGGCAAGAACTCAACTTCTTAACTGATAAATCTATTCTATTATTAATCATTGTAAGCTAGACTATTTAAAAAATATCATAGAGTTACTACTACGGAAAAGCCTGTTCAGATTCAGCAGTGTAAAGTTAAAGAATTGAAAACATTTAAAAGAAGTCTGAGAAAAATATAACTATTGTAATTATGTATCTATAATAGTATGTTTTAAGAAACATGTATAAGAATTGAAACATTATTTTTAACTTAGAAAACGTAGTAATTGCACTGTGTATTTGCAAAAACATCAATGAAGGGGACATCTGCTTTGTGTAATGGGACAACCCCCTTTTGCCAGATCATGCTCCACATTGTTGTTATTGGTACATGCAAAGTGTTTTGAATGGCATCCTGTTTATTTATTTGTTTATTTATTATGTCATAGATGAAGAACATTTTGTATCAAGAAAGATTTCATTAGGACTGCTTTTGTTTTGTTCAGCACATTGGCTATCCCTGTTTTAGTTGGGGCATCTGCCAGCATATTTTTGTTTGTGCTCTAAATATTGCCAGACCACTACACACAAATTAAACTTTTAAATTACATAACAATGTTTCTTATATTTTCTTACCCCCCAAAATCTTCCAGAGCAAAAGCTTGAATGAGTGGCCACTTTTCTATTTCCATGGGAATAAACTCAGATGTGTGCCCTGTTGAGAATACAACTAAGTGACAAATTATGAGGCTATGACTTATATCCATTAAAAGCTTTTCAATTAGACAAAATTTCTATTTCATAGAATAAAATCATTTCTATTGTTTACTCAATATAACTTATTAGTGGGCAATTTAAAATTTTCAATTTTAAACTAAAAAAGAAAAAGTAAAAGTTACCCCTTTCAGACGTTGTGATCTATGGGGGCAGATGATGTAAAGCTCACTATTTTTTGTGGCTGATGGTAAGCAAAAGTATCATGCAGTAAAGACAATCACCTTTACTTTCCAAATGTATGTCAGGTTACCATTAGAGTTGGGTAAAAAAAAACAACCTCAAGTTCCCTTTCAGACTTTGTGTTCTATGGGGCAGATGATGTAAAGATTATATGTCTATATGGCCCATGGTTAACAAGGGTGTCATGTGGACAGCACAATTTACTTTTCCCCAACTAATGTCAGGTACCCATTAGAACTGGTTGGTCTCAAAGGCACCTTAAAGATCCCAAAAGTAAAAATTCTAGCCATCATCAGTATTCAAACCCAGAACCTCCAGTTTGGAAGCCATTCCCTTTACCACTCAACCACTGTGCCTCTTATTAGAGTTGAGTGAAATCCCCCAAGATTCCCAAGTTAAAAATCCAAGTCTTCATAGGAATTTGAACTCTAGACACATCAATTTATAGACCAAGAGCTTTACCACTCAGACACTATGCCCCACAATGAGAACTTATAAAGAGCAAAATAGGACATATATTTCTCTTAATAACAAAATAATATTTTAAAAGTCATAAAAAAAAAATTTCATTTTATTGCTTATTTCTTTAAAACTGTTAAGGATTTTTTTTTTTAATTGGGCCACTTTCCTTTTCCCTATATGCTGTCATCCCCTTACTTAACCCAGTTTTTCATCTAGCACCATTGCCAGTTGTTTTTTTTTCATCTTTATACCCATATAAAAATTTTAAATATTGCCAATCATATTTTAACAAACAAACATATCATGTCCTTAGAGTAACTGATAATGTTTAACACATTGACTTAAATAAGTAGGCGATAGAAATAAATGCTCATCAGTTAGTTCCAATATCATTAAGGTTTCCCAAGAGGGACAAACAAACAAAAACAAAAATAAAAGAATCCACGCCAGTAATACTACTTATAGTTAAGCATTTCATAATAGTCAGGATTCTCAGGCTAAATGATATGGGGCTGAAATATCTAATAATAATAATATTAATATCCTTCAACATAATATCAATTGAGTCTGTTACACACACACCTTGTCCAGTAAATGGGAGACCAATAACTCTGCACTCACTCATCATAGAAATAAAAGACTGAATCTTAAATTCTTCGGCTGCGTCATCATTTTCACCATCACTCTATAGACATAACAACAACAAAAAAATGAAATATTAAAAAAAGAAATCACATGAAATTAGTGTCTGTAATCTGACACTTTTATTCAAAGATACATTTCACTAAGAGAACAAAAAAATTAATGAGAAATCTTTTTTTTTTGTTTGCCCAGCACTTTATCTGACTTAAAAATTTAACATAAAAAACCCTTAAAGTAAATGTCAGAATCGTATCAGACTAACCCACTGTACTTTAATGCATGTGTGTATATGTGCATGTGTGAGTGTCAAAATGACAATGTCAGACTAATCTACTACAATAGTATTTTGACTATACATGTCTACAAGTATACATATATATATATATATATATATATATATATATATATATATGTGTGTGTGTGTGTGTGTGTGTCTACAAAGAAATAGAAATAAAACCTGATTATCAGACAGACAATGAAACTGTATTCCTGGCCAGTGGCTAACATAGGGCAGTAAATACCAATAATTGACTGGGTTACAATACATTTGTACATGGTCCTGGCAGATCAAAATAACCATGTCTGGAAGAGAAATGGATATTTTTTCATAATTGTATACAGTTTCTGTTCCACAAGCACAAAATAGACAATCAAATTTCCTTATAAAGATACTCAGTTTGGAAAATCTCAATTACTTTATTTAAAAAAAAAAAAAAAGAGAGATTCTGAAAATACAATGAGTGGATCAATAGTGTAAAGATTCATTTGACATTTTCCATGCACATTTCATCCTACATGTTAAATATCACTAGGCAGTGAGGCTTGAGATAAGTGAATAAAAAGTTCAGAACATTTAATACAATGCACAACTTTGTGTTAGTTTTCCATATTGATTCAATATAGGTATCACTGAGAAATGTTTCTTAAAACAATGATGCAAGCTATAAGAAACATGAATGCTTACCATCTATTATTTCTTCTGGAAATCCAGAGCTAGCATAAAAGTTAGAAAAGAAACAAGTTTGGATGAGTTAAATTTAAGTGCATGTAAACTTGTTGATTTGAAATGAACTAAAATATCACTTTTTTGTTGATTTGAAATGAGCTAAAATATCACTTTTTTGTTGATTTGAAATGAACTAAAATATCACTTTTTTGTTTATTTGAAATGAATTAAAATATCACTTTTTTTTTGTTTATTTGAAATGAACTAAAATATCACTTTTTTTGTTTATTTGAAATGAACTAAACACTTTTTGTTTATTTGAAATGAACTAAAATATCACTTTTTTTGTTTATTTGAAATGAAATAAACACTTTTTGTTTATTTGAAATGAACTAAAATATCACTTTTTTGTTTATTTGAAATGAACTAAAATATCACTTTTTTTTATTTCAAATGAACTAAAATATCACTTTTTTTTTATTTCAAATGAACTAAAATATCACTTTTGTTTATTATTAGTGCTAATTACTTAATATTCAAGTCAATGTTGAAAGCAATCATTAATTTCTAGAAACACATTTTATCACATTTCAAACACATTGTTTGTTTTAGCTTACTCAACATTATTGTTTACTTCAGTTTTTTAATAGCTGAACTAAACATACAAAATCAACTAAAATTCTTAACATTTAATATTTCAGCTTTTTTCCCCCTAATTAATTAGAAATGTTTTTTTTAATGTCTTTTATTTAAAATAATACAATTCATAGCTTTTTTCTTTAATAGTTGGGCATTTTAATACAAAAAAAACTAAAACTTATATTCCAGTATAATAACAATAGCCTACCTCTCTAGTTCATCTTTTCGAATATCAAAAAATCCAAACAAAAGATAGTTTAATAATTCATACATTCCTTCATTGTAACGGCTGTCTATACCTTTAATGAAATTAATTGTATAAAATACATTAAAATGTAGAACTATGACATAAATTTAATAAAGTGTCCAGACATAGTTTTAGGGGTTCTATATATTTCACTTAGCTAAGATCAAACACCCATGTCATGTGCCTCTGTCTCCCAGGTGGTTGAGTCTATGCTGAACGCCTTCAGAGAAGCTTTGAGGGTTTCTCTGAAGCGCTTTCTTTGACTGACTTGCAAGCGCTTTCCTTGGCTTAGATGGCCATACAAGAGTTCTTTAGGGATGCGTTGGTCTTCCATTCTGCAGACGTGCCCTGCCCATTGCAGCTGCAACTGAATCAGGATTGTTTGGATGCTTTGCAGACTCGCTCTTTGAAAGACTTCAGTTCTGGTATTTTGTCTTGCCATTTGACATTCAGTATTTTTCTTAGACATATCATGTGGAAGTGATTCAGTTTCTTTGCATGTTTTCTGTACACTGTCCACGTTTCTGAGGCATAGAGCAATGTAGGGAGGATGACGGCTCAATAGATCCCTAGCTTTGTATTTTTAGTGATACCACGTCTGTACCAGACATTTTTACACAGTCTGCCATAGGATGCACTGGCCTTGGCGATACGCAGATCGATTTCATTGTCAATTAGTCCCCTTGTTTGTAGAAGTTAAGGTTTGTAAATAACTATTTAACCTTATCATAAGCAGCTCCTTGGCAAAGTGGTTACCATATTGGCTTGAGGAGTTCAAATTCAGGTCCCTCACATTGAAAAAAAAAAAACATTTAAAAAGCAATCACCCAGATACCCCCTTCTTTCTTCTCCCTACCACTTTCTAATTTGTTCCAACAAGCGATAGGAATTATAACATATTGAAAAAGCTAAAAGCATGAAACTGAGCTAAACAAAAACAATTGGTAAAAATATTTCAAATTGCACATAATTATTAGCTGGTCTAGGTCTATTACAAATTTAATCCAAACTAATTGATACAACTACACTTAATTTAAGTTTTTTTGTTTTTTTTTTAATTTTTTTTTTGTCATTTGCTTAATATAATTCTAATAATTTCCTTGTGTGTTTATTTTACCTGCTATACAGAGAATACCATCAATATCAGGTAACCCAGCTTTTCTATCTGTTAAAATGTTTTGAACATGTCGAAGACGAGATGCACTAGAAGATTAAAAAAAAAAAAGATTAATCGTTCATTCATTAAGATCTACTTACAAATATACAAAATAAAACCTTCAATTGTAAAACGAAATGTATAATAAATGCCAGGAAAATAGAATATGGTTCGATAGTAATGTTAGCATAAACCAGTGTTTCTCAAACTATAAATCTGTTGTATTTACATTTACATTGATGATTATCCATCTTTTGACTTGAGTGGGGCACACTTGCGGGTGTGAGGTCCAAAGGCTTTTTTCCTGCCTTCATATAGTTCTCTGATGTTACCACCTTACCTTTACATATACCTATCCTTTAGTCTATTGGATTGTTGGGGCACCATGCAAGATTTGTCGACCGTCTTTCTCCATTCCCCTCTGTCTTTTGCCTTAGTTAGAACCTCTTTCAATGGCAGGCCTGTCCATTCTTTTATGTTGTCATCCTATTGCTTTCTCTGTCTGCCACATAACAGTCGGCACAAGATTGGACGTTTTCACATAGGTCCTGCCAGTATTTGTTAGTGCACTGTCACGCTTCTCTTTGGGCATTGTTTCGTGTAGATCTGAGTGCTTATAGTTGCTTGAGATGGGCTCCCTCTTGTAATTTAGAATGGCTACTCTCTTGTTTCTGGATGCAGTTTCCATTTCTGGCAGACTTGCCTCAAACCAGTCCTCATTTTTCTTTGTTTTGTTCCCAAAGACCAGTGATTATGTTTGGTACATAGCATAACATATAAACGCACAGCTTTTTTCTACCTCAGTCACTGAAAAGTTTTTAGAAGATTCCTCTCATTTGTTTGTGATTTCGCTGCCAAAATCAGGATTGTTTTTGCTTGCAGTATTCAGGTTTGTTTTTCTTTTTCCCTGTGATGTGTGGATCATAGTAGGCAGGAGTCTTGTCTGGCAGGTATCACGGTGATCAGTATCACAGTCCTCACTTTGAAAACTATGTGTCAGCAGTATGTTTCCAATGTCCCTTTTAAGGGTCAGTATCATGTTCAGCTGGTGCCGGTGTTCAGACCTAGGATGCCTCCATGAGACACAATGCTGTGGTTTTGTCCTGAAGTATGTGTTGGTAATGCATAACTTATGGTATGCCCAGAATTCAAGCAGTCTTTGTTTGTTCTCATTCATCCTGCCGATTCCAAAAAGCCCAAGTCTGGCCAGGTAGTGTGGTCTGCTCCAACTCTTTGAAGTCACCTAGAAGGACCATGTGCACTTTTTGAGGAATGATCTCAATGGCTTCTTATGTCTTCAAGGATATGTACTAAATAAAAAAAATACTACATTACTACATGTAACACTACTAGATGATAGATCTAGATGAGATTGCAAGTATTACAGTTCTGAGTCAATGAAATGGGAGATCCTAAGTGTAAGAAATGTTCAGGGTCAAAGTGCCCAAGGAAAGAGGACAGAGCTTTATATTTTTTTTTAACAGTATGATAACATGATCTAGAATCTAGATCTATTTAATAATTAGATATATCTTGATTAATAATACACCATGAGACTCATGAGTGACCATGTCCATGATTCATTGATTATGCAATATGTGACCATCCATAATTATCATAATATGATATACATTATGATTATCAGAAAAAAAAATGTTTCTAAGCTTCGTACTGTTTATATAAATAAATTATAATTTAAATATATTAATTATAAATGGCAAAATAATTATGAATAATAAAATTATTAGATCCTATTGTAACTGTTAACACAAGTTATCGATAACAGGCAAATAATTAAAATATGTCAGCGTCATTAGATACCAACCGAGAAAATGTAGAATTGTAGATCTAGGTTTAAAATGTTACCTTACAAACTGAGAAAACTGCGAAAATCTTATGTGTCTTTTGGCTGAAGAAGGGATTTTTAATTTACGTGCAGACATTTTAAAATATAGAGAACTTCTTTGTTAATACAGTTAGATCTAGATATTAGGTAGGGTTACTGTGTTAGTGGTAATAGATTCTAGACTACCATAATTAAACAGATGAATTTTTTGAGACCGCAAGAACCGCTACTCCGAATACTCGGAAATGACATCACATGTGTAATGATAAGTTACTGATTCATCTTTAGTTGTAGATTACGCATCAAAACAAATTAAGATCAAGACAACAGGCTGTATAGATATTAGAGTCTAGATCTAGAAATCTAAAGTAAATAATACATCTATTTTTTTCTAAGTCTATGTAGTCTAGATCTACAATATTATGATATACTGAGAAAACTCACTAACTCAACTATTACTATAGGTTATGAATAACTAAAACTAAAAGTTTAGTAAAAGTAAAATAACTTTGAGTTTGATTAGAATTAATTAGAGTAAAGTGCGAAGTTCGAGCAGCCCCGATTTGACAAGAGGTTCGAACAGTTCACTTTTTATTGCTATAACTTTTTTATTTGAATGTTTACCAAATTACCACTATATTGCTACTGTGCATGCACCTTTTTTCTTTACTTCCGACACATACTATTTTCTTTTCCTTGTAAAGGCTAAGTTCATGGTGAGGTCAAACTCAGGAGGTGTGAAGTTATTCTTTTTTACTACCTGGTAGTGAAGGAAATGGGCAATGGGCTTAAGGGTATTTTTTAAGTCTGATTGCTCATCAGCTTAAAGAGACTATTTGAAGTTGTGGAGGGTGGGAAATGGTGCAATGGATGGTGTTCTTGCGCTGGAGTAAAAAGAAAATGACTTTGTAGTAAAAATAAAATATTAAAACATGTTTTTAGATATATTTCCTTTGATCTGTTCGAACCTTCCACCAACCCGATCGAGGTTACTAACTGGGGAAAAATCCGCTCGAGGAAAAGTACGCTTGGCGATACTTACCCTACACCTCTTTGACTTCGTATTTAATTTTAACTAAGCCTAGTGATACATTAAATCCAATTTATTTTTATAGAAAAAAGGACGAGGAATTCAGAGATACTATCAGTTTTTTCATAGGTCAGACCGTTACGGTGCTATAAAAATCCAAACTTGAAAATTGCTGCCAGCGGGCTTAATGCGCTCGAACTTCGCACTTTACTCTAGATCTACTTTGACGTTTGAGTAACTTTGATTTTGAATATCAATATAAAATATAATTTATAAAACTAACTTTAATTACTTTACTAACTAGAGTAAAGTGCGAAGTTCGAGCGCATTAAGCCCGCTGGCAGCAATGTTCAAGTTTGGATTTTTATAGCACCGTAACGGTCTGACCCAAGAAAAAACTGATAGTATCTCTGAATTCCTCGTCCTTTTTTCTATAAAAATAGATTGGATTTAATGTACCACTAGGCTTAGTTAAAATTAAATACAAAGTCAAACAGATGTAGGGTAAGTATCGCCAAGCGTACTTTTCCTCGAGGGGAATTTTTCCCCAGTTAGTAAGCTCGATCGGGTTGATGGAAGGTTCGAACAGATCAAAGAAAATATATATAAAAACATGTTTTAATATTTAATTTTTACTATAAAGTCATTTTCTTTTTACTCCAGCGCAAGAACGCCATCCATTGCACCATTTCCCACCCTCCACAACTTCTAATAGTCTCTTTAAACTGATGAGCAATCAGACTTAAAAATAGCCTTACGCCCATTACCCATTTCCTTCACTACCGGGTAGTAAAAAAGAATAACTCCACACCTCCTGAGCTTGACCTCACCATGAACTTAGCCTTTACAAGGAAAAGAAAATAGTATGTGTAGTATGTGTTACTAGTGAGTCAAGTGAAGTGAACTAGTCTACATTCAATGATTCATTGACTTTTATTTTTGACTTGAGTCTAACGTATGTCACTATGATAAGATGATCTACTCTAGTCTTAAAGTTAAAGATCTAGATAATTAGTTCAAAATAAATCTAGGTATAAGATACATCTATATAGAACTTAGAAAATTTATCTTATTTTACATTCAAGTACTAGTCTCTAGAGTAGATTCTAGAAGTCTAATAGACTCAGAGTAGAAAAAAAATTGAGTCTAGAATCTAAAATAATCTAAATAATCTCTGAGAGGTCAGAGAGAGTAGCAAAAGAGAAAAAGAGATCAACTTTGATCAAGTCTAAGTGAGACTAAAATTAGTCAGTAGTAATACTAAATCAATACTATACACTGATTCTATACTGTATACCAGGGGTGGGCAAATTACGACAGAAGTTAGTTGTGCCCACAGAATAAAAATGCAAATATATTAAAAATAATATAAATTATTGAAACTGTCATTATAAAAAGTTTCAAGCAAACGAAGACTATGCTTATTGGCTATTCATCAATAGGCCTACATTCAATTCAAGACACAATCTCTGATCAGTATTTATTCAATGCTATGAAGAACTGTGTTGAATGTTGGGTATGCTTGGAACAAGATGGCAAGGGTGACAACTGGTGGAGCTCGGTCTTTGACTGAGTAAAATAGTTTTCTTTTTAAATATCCCAACCATAAAATTTAAACAGGAAAGTTTGCACAAAGCTGCATAAAATTTCAACTTCTTAGTAGCAAAACACACATAGTAATCAAACTTATTAGAGCTAGGGTATCAATCACAGGTAGTTCCGATTATGATCAAACTAATCCAACATATCTGCTTTCTTAACATGGGCAAGGTAAACGAGAAGAATATAAAATCTCTAGGAAGAATTTGTTGTTACTTGAAGGACATTGACTGCGACTTTGTTACCAATATTTCTAACTAAAAGTGGAAGACAGATTTCAGGTTTCATAATTGCCATTGCAATGAGTTTTTTTCTACAAGCAAGCAAAAGAAAACAGGTTTTGTCATTTTCCTTTGCTGAAAGGTGAAATTATTTCTAGTGAAATGATTAAAAGTACAACACTTATTTAGATTCCTTAATTTTCCAATTTATAAAAGCAAATTTTAAGACATAAAGAACTGGTTTTCAATACCATTAGCTCACCATTTAGCACAGAAGCTGATTTAGCTCCAGAGGACATAACTCCGAGGAAAGAGAATTTCCAGTCAGTACTTTCACAGGAGTCTTATGAGTGCCAGAAGCTGTATGTCAACACTTTAAAATATGTGCTGCTGTTCACACTATTTGTGTACACATACATCTGTTCTTCTTCTTCTTTGTTCTCATTTTACATGTTGGAGGGTTCAAATCAGTAATCCTATATCTGAGATGAACCACGCAGTGGTGCCCAGATCAGGCAGTTCTCCGAATAGTTTTGGTTCTATAGGAGGCCCTTTTGGCCAGAGTCCTGTTCGGGTCTCTTGATTTATTATGCACCATTGAAGGACATGGTCAGCATTCTCTGGTGATGCTCCAAAAGGGCAAGTTTCGCTCGTCCCGACATTTATTTTCCGGAACACATATTGTCTCATCCAGTGAACAAGCATGATACTTTGGGTGGGGGGAAACTAAACAAGTATAATTACTGGTCGATTTTGACTGACTGTAATTAGACATCAGTCACAAGGGTAACAACTAGTAAGCTAGTTCCACAGTTCTGGAACATTATGCATGAGTGTAAAAAATTAAAATATTGCATATTAAGTACAATTGTATATTAGTGGGGTTATTGTAATATAAAAATACAACAGCAATTAAAAATAATTATTAATTGATTTCAGAAATCGCTAACTCTTCTTGTAATTCCTTAACGTGGAGTGTGGAAAAAAAAGAAACGTGAATATAATACAGTGTAACTATGAATTAAAAGTTAGCTAGAGTATCTTTCTAAGTTATATATACATATGCGGCCTGCCATTCCCAAATTTTAAGAAATGCGGCCCTCCATCCAAAAAGGTTGTTCATCCCTACTGTATACCTTTATGACTCTAGACGTAATCTAGTCATATAGCTCTAATTTTCATGTAAAACACACATTTTCGTCAAAATAAACTGACTGATATTTTAGCTTTTGATGCTTTCCACTACCGCCTTGAATTGGCCTTGTTATTTTGGTATCAGCGCAAGTATTACAGTTCTGAGTCAATGAAATGGGAGATCCTAAGAAATGTTCAGGGTCAAAGTGCCCAAGGAAAGAGGACAGAGCTTTATTTTTTCTTTTAACAGTTCAAGTATGATAACAAGCCAATTTCAGCAATAGATTTTTGTGGATTTTCATTATTTGAAGAATAAAAAGTCTCATTGAAAATCCCTTTTTATGGTCATAATGTTTAGTGCCCCTACTACCTGCACCTGGAACTAGACCCAGATCTAATTGATTGCATAAAATCAAAAATTCCTGTAAAATTTAAAGCAATGCTGTCTGATGTTTCAGTGAAATGTGGCTTATAACAATCTTCAATCAGCCACTTTAATTAATGTAAGAACCAAAAGTGATACGCACACATCTAAAATTTATTTGACCTGCAGCCCAAATAAGATTGGGCCTCAATGATCTAGAGGATCCTTTCACTTTATCCCTTATTTATAGATGTCTATCTATCTCTATCTATTTATCTATCTGTCTAAATATATATCAAATTTGAGAGAGATGGAAAAGATCTGTGTGTTTAGCGATTAATACCAATTATCACTATTATTATTATTGTCAAATTATACATTTAGACTAAATCTGTTTAAATATAACATTTTCATGTCGATGTATATTGTGACCACATTGCTTTTATATAAATATTGCGCTTACAATTAGGAATTCCAAATCCAGGCATTTAAGGGAGGATTTATTGAAAAGTATAAAGTTTGGATTGGTAAAAATTAAAGTAATAACTCTAAACACCAAGATTACCTAAATTTAATTGGGTTAAAATATATATTGCTTTATATAAATGTCTACACTAGTTGCTATTTATATGATTAAGATCTAGAAATTAATTAACAATCAAATATAAATTTGATTCTTTATTTTATTGTCCAACTTACAATGCTACACTGGCAAGTTAATGTTTAAAGTTAATTTTACAACAGGATACAGGATGAATACATACTACAACTACTATATGGTATGTGAAATAGTTATTCAATGCGGATATTAGATTTATATCAAACCATTTTACATTCAATCAATTTAAGATATTTTTAGAACTAAGGAAGTTTAATTGAATTTATAATTGACTGTAAATTGCCCGAAATATTGTTGTAACTTTATTGTTATAGTCTGAGTGCATTAGCAGCTTATGCTTTTAGCTTTTATTTTCAGTTCTAGATTTATGATGGCATTTAAGCATAGATTAGAGCTAGTAGAAAAAAAAATCTGGTTCCTTGAACCGTAAGTTAATCAAACCAGCCACTTAGTCTGGCTAAATCCCAAAGTATCAAAACAAATCATATTATATATGTGCAAAGGTTCTTGACTAATTTGAATGGAATTCAGTTTAAAAGGACCAAAGAACTTGAAAGCTTCTTAATGCTGAAGCATTGTAGGTTTATACATTTGTTTTGTATTAATTTATCCTACAATTTATCCATCTACAATGAGCATCAATGCTAAAATTAAGATTTACAAAGCAGCAACTGTTGCTTGAATCACAGATATGACAGCTTGTGAAGTTCTGGAAAGTGATGATGATGTCTTAATGATATGGTGAAAGGGACTATGCAGGATATTAGGAAATGTATTGAAATTTTGCATCACTTTTTCATTGAAAAAAGGGGGGATATAGTCCAAATGTTTGTGATAATTGTGTCCAAGAGATTGAGTCACATCTTACTGCATAAGTGCTTCAAGTATTGAGTGAAATTTTGTAATTCCTTTTAAAATATAATGCTCATGTAATTGAACCAGTCAATTTTTAGGAACAGGACAATGGTGTCCTGCTTAACCAGATTAGATTGTATTTCTAGTTATGAGATTCTAGTTAGCTGAATAGAACGGATTTTCAAGTTTGAATTCAATGTTGAGTTGTTGTTTTTTCATTGTGTTTTGGTTTAGTTTTTAGTCTAAATTGCAAACCTGACATTAGTTCGTCAAGTAAAACTAGTTGGATATTAAACTTCTTCTTCTCTCTCACTTCTTTAGTAAGTATAGATAGAAACTGTCAGAGTTTTCATTAGCTACCTAGCTACGATAAGTATTTTGCTTCTTCTAATAATACTAGTAAAACTACAGTCTTCACTATACCTATCTTTATTCATATTGCTCTAGTCATGGTTCTCATGCTGTTGTTTTCATTGTTGAAATTTTAATAAAGTAGATATTATTAGTATTGATATTTTGGACACACGTAGTCCCAGCATTGCCTGAATAGTGTCCGTGTGGCTAACAGTTCTTGCCTCATAAATCTTAGTTTTCATTTAGTGTTAATATCTTTTGTTTACTACTTTATATTTTTTTTTAGGTTGACACTCCTCTCAAGCAGTCTTTCAATAAATAAAAAACTCAAAATTCATTCAATACCAATTCTAAATTTAATTTACAAAAGATAAAGTTTGATAGTTACAATTTTATTTCAACAGAATCATAAATATTTCCATTTGATACATGCTTCATTCCTCCCACACTATTAATTGTACACATTCTCCTTCCTTCATTGAATTTTATGGTATTTTGTGTGCTGGCAATTCACTTCTGCATTAAATCTTTCATCTCATCTCATTATTATTTAGTTTTATTTTCATCTGTAATGGGAAAGGTATATAAAATAAAGATGGTTTATTTTCTTTTTATATAAGCAGTAGCTGATTACTTGCTCTAGCTTGAGATTAAAAAAAAAAGATTATCAAACGTTATACCTGTTAGTTACATGCCAGGGGTTTCATTCTTCCATTTTAATGCTTGAAAATGTGTACATTGTACAGACATCTTTCCTGTCAATATTTTTGAGTGTTTGAAACTACCCTACTCAATGAAGCAGTGTTTCTGTCATTTGTATAATCTTTTTAAACCTGTTACATTTTTCTCAAGTAATTTTTGTAGTAAGCTTGCTGTACCTATGTTTAAGTTTTATATGTTTCATTTTTCTGAAGTAATTTTTGTAGTAGGCTTGCTGTACCTATGTTTAAGTTTTATATGTTACATTTTAAAAGGTTACCCTGGCTCTTACAAAATATCGCACCTATTAAGAACTTATTGTTTCAATTACTATATTACTATACCTAATGCAGTATAATTTAATATAGATATATATATTATATACATTTCATCAAGCATTACACATTTTTCAATCCCATTTCAGAATTAGGATGCACATAATTTATTTTTTTTAATGCCAAATATCTAGAGCTGTACATGTTGAAAACTTTTTATAAATCTAAGATATATGTTAATATCAACTCACTCTGTCTGGTACAAATTTTTAACACATTATTTCTCCCACTTCCCATTCTCGGATCCAGTTGAAACTTATTCCAAGTATTCATTGCCCCTAACAAAACATGAATCAAACAAAAAAAAGTACCAATTAATAAAATAATTAGTAGAAATTTATTTATTTGGTTTGAAATAGAAAAGGGAAATAAATATTACAGTATTAAGGGTATATCTGTTCATTTGCATTTCTTTCCCATATATTGGTTGTTTTTTTAAAGTGTTTTTTCTATTGTTTTTTTTTTTTTTTTCTTCTGATTTATCCTATACTGTACTGCATTGGTGTCATTGCTCAGTGTGTGTGTTGCAGTTACTCTTATAAATTCAACTTCCTAATATATTATTTTCCCTATAAAATAATGTAACGGTGGTGTTAATCTTTCATTTTAAATTTTAAAAACTTGTCTGTAGACCTTCACCTGTAAGTGTCACTAGTAATTATGCAGATAAAAATCTGCTTAAAGAAATTGAAATTAGAAATACAATACATTAAACATTATTTTGAAGGATTTTAAAGATTTAAAAACTCTATGTTGAGAGACTTTGACATTATCATTGAAGATCTGTGTGATGTCATCTAGTTAGGAATATTTTGTTAGGTTATGCCCACAGAATAATCAATCTCATTTGTACTTGTATTTTATAATTATTGAGAAAACATATATATATACTTCTTGAAAGTAGAGATGAAAAATATTCTATTTCTAATACTTATAGGTAGTATTTTGTTTTATATTTTTCATTGTTAAAATGGGTCTAAATTTGTGGCTTAATTGAAGGTTTTGTATTGATCAGTACACTAAATACCTAAGGAAAATATTGCCTGTTTAAAATGTCTATGACTTGGTATACTTTAAATTTCATTTATAATTAATGACTAGAAATAATTAATGAATACTCATAGTTATCTTTTTAACAAACATTTGTAAATTATAGGAGATTTAATAAATTAAAATGAAAATTACATTTTAGAAGGCCATCTTTTTTCCATCATATTATAACAGTCAGAACTAGTCACACTAAAATGAGTCCGAAAAATAAGAGCAATAAGGCTATCATTGGTGTCACATACATTCACCTAGGTCAGAAGTGTATACTTAGATTTTAGATCTATTTAAAAATAATTTAAATTGTCCTTTTTTTATTATTATTATTAATTTAAAAAAGTAATAGGGCCAATAATTAGCCAGGGTCTCACAACCCTATTGGGCAGGTGCATGAGAATAGTCATTTTTTCAGCTTGTTTTGAGTGTCTGCCCTCTAATAAAACATTTAATGTTTAATTGTTTTCTATTTCACAAACACTTTACTTACCAATAAAACATTGACTTTATCTTCCAGGGAAAATGATTTGTTCAAATCTTTGTCTATTGTAAGACAATGGAGGAAAGATCCTATAGCAGCCTAAGTCGACATGGTTAGTATTTATAACTATTAATATAGTGAATGCATACATTCCAATTTAAAACATGATTCAAATCTATATTATAGTTCATGGTAATTTATATCTTAAAACACAAAGTAAACAAAGTTTCTGTAACTGGACAATTCTTTCAGGCTTGGCTTCCAGCTATTCTTATCTTGATGGTGTACCTTTCAAAATTAGTGTCAACTTTAGACAACCTCCTCAGGTAATTACTTCCTTTAAGCATTGTTTTTTTAAAAGTTGCATTTGATTTCATATATATATATTTTTGTTGTTACTTTTTACTCTAATCATGATGGTATATCTTTCAAAATCAGTGTCAACTTCGAATTCCTCAGGTAGTTAGATCTAGCTCTTCTGGGCATGAGGATTTTTTTTTTTAGTTAATCTGATTCCAAAAATATTTTTTCTTCTATATTTATTCATATTGGCTTCACATTTGATTTCAAAAGTTCTGTTCTTGAAAAGACTTTGCTTTATTAGTTGCTTCTGTTGGCTATTTTTTCTTTATTGTGAACATTATTATCTACCGGGGGGGGGGGGGGGGGGGGGGGAGGCCCAAGTTGTCAGGCTTATTGTTATTTACCATGTGAGAGTCTGTTGGAATGTATAGTATGTGCTGCAAACTAAAGAGGTAGTACTCTTGAACCCAAGTACTGCTAGTCAGTTCAGTGTTTCTCTATGAATTACATAGATCTGTTTTCCCTGGAGCCTTATTATCTTACTGTCTTGATAGCAGCAACTGAATTGCATTCTGATAGAATATTTCATCCAATACATTATATTTTTTAGGTATCATCAATTGATCATTGCATTAAGTAACATTCCAATGTTTTTACTTTGTATGTTTCATCAGTTAACAGGTTTTTTTCCATAATTATGTGGTTCCTTTTAAATAATATACTAGTTGTTGTCAGTAATAATGAACCACTTAATGTCAGCAATAATGTACTAAATGTCAATAATAATGTACTAGTTAATGTCATAATGTATTACGTAATGTCATTAGTAATGTACTAGTTAATGTTAGTAATAATGTACTAGTTCATGTCAATAATAATGAATAGTTAATTAAAGTAATAGTGTAGTAGCTGATGTCAGTAATAATGTACTAATTAGTGTCAATAATAATGTAATAGCTGATGTCTGTAATAATGTACTAATTAGTGTTAATACTATTGTAATAGCTGATGTCAGTAAAAATGTACTAGATAATGTCAGTAATAATGTACTAATTAATGTCAGCTTGCTTGATATGTTGCAGGTAATTACTTTGTCTGAGATAATGAGATCTAATGTGCAAACTGCTTCAAATTTGGATGTAAGTTTGAAATTATTTGGTAAAATTTTGTTTAAGATTACTACACTTAAAGAGATAAATAAAAATGCAGTTTTTTGGATTATGGGTGATTTCAACCTACATGATATAAATTGGAAAACACTAACCATAGATAAACACCAAAACCTTAAGGACATAAATGAGCTTTTCATAGAAACTTTACACAACCTAAGTTTAGATCAAATCATTAAAAAGCCAACTAGATTAAACAACACATTAGATCTCTTCTTAACCAACAGACCTGGATTAGTAGTTGATTATGATATTATCCCTGGTCTATCAGACCATGAGATCATAAAAATACACAGTCAGATAAAAGCAGTAGCCAATACAAAAACCTAAAAGAAAAATCTTACTCTGGAATAAATGTAACCTAACACAACTACACCAAGCTGCATTAAACTTTCAACAAACATTCTTATTAGAAAAAGACATTAACCAACCAGTCGATGACCTCTGGAATTTCATTAAAAACCATCTTAAAAGCATTATAGAAAATCATATACCAACTAAATACACATCAAACAAAATAAATAAATGCTGGTTTAATAATAGACTAAAGAAGCTTTGTAAACAGAAGGAAAACCTATATAGAAAATTTAAAGAAACCAAGGCAGAAAGAGTTTACTAAAAGTATATAAACATTAAACACCTAACCCAAAAAGTAAGCAGACAGCTGCAGAGTGAATACATAAACAATGTAATATCTAAAGATAACAACAAAAACCTATGGTCATACATTAAGTCTAAGAAAATGGAAACAACAGGCATAGCGCCATTAAAAGATGAACATAACATAATACATAATGATAATGAAACTAAAGCAAACATCCTAAACAAATACTTTGCATCAGCATTCTCAGCCCCAGGAGACAAAGACATAATTCTTAATTTGAACCAAGTAGACAACATAGAAGATTTAGTAGTACAAGAAAATGGAATTCAAAAACTATTAGCCAACACCAAACAAATAAAGCGTCTGGACCTGATGGTATTCCAGCTAGATTACTAAAAAAACTAAACAATGAGCTATCCCCAGTGTTCAAAATACTCTTTCAGGCATCGCTTAACCAGGGCAGAGTACCAAAGGACTGGAAAGAAGCTAATGTCACCCCCCTATTTAAAAAAGGAGAAAAATCTGATCCAGGAAACTACTGACCAGTATCACTTATCAGCATCACATGTAAAATCCTAGAACACATAATATGTAGCAACATCATAAACCACTTAGACAGACATAATGTCCTCACCCCATACCAACATGGCTTTAGGAAATATAGATCATGTGAAACACAACTAATAGGACTAATTGATGATTTTTCAAAAGGTTTAGATAATAGTGAACAAATAGATGCTATCTTACTAGATTTTTCCAAGGCTTTTGACAAAGTTCACCACCATAGTTTGCTTAAAAAATTAAATATTTCGGCATTAATGGTCCGCTGCATCAGTGGATTAAAGATTTTCTGATAGGGAGAGAACAAACTGTAATAATAAATGGCTCTAAATAAACACCAATAACAGTAAACTCAGGTGTACCTCAAGGAACAGTCTTGGGTCCACTACTATTTTTAATTTACATAAATGATTTACCGAATCGCATTAGTTCAGGAACAAAAGTCAGATTATTTGCAGACGATTGCATAATATAAAGAACAATAAAAACAAAACAAGACACAGATATTTTACAAAGAGAATTAGATGAATTACAGAAATGGGAATCAAATTGGAGCATGTCTTTCCACCCAGAAAAAATGTCAGTTGTTAAGAGTAACAAAAAAACTAAAACAAATTAATTTCACTTATCTTATTCATGGCAAACCAGTAACACAGACTAAAAACGCAAAATACCTAGGTGTTATAATAAATGAAAAACTGTCATGGAATCCACATATTGATGAAACTATAAAAAAATCAAACAAAGCATTAGGATTTATTAAAAGAAATTTCTATGAATCAAATAAGAACATAAAACTAAAATGTTATTTAACCTTGGTTAGGCCAATAATAGAATATGCATCCTCCATATGGGACCACTCAACTCAAGAAAACATTAAGAAACTGGAACAGACACAAAATAGAGCAGTGAGATTCATAACAAATGAATATTCACATTTGACTAGAGTAACACTAGTAAAATCACTAAATTTAGAAATTTAGATAAATTTAAAATAATTGATTTTAGGAATAGAAAATTATACAGAATTGTTACAAAGCTTCTATCAACTGTGTCTGTCTGGTACAGATTGTATAGATGTTATTTCTCACACACCCAATCTCAGATCAAGCTGAAACTTTGCACAATTACTTCTTTCACCTGACAACACAAGAACCAATTTTTTAAAAAGTTAACCAATAAACAATTGATAATTAATTATTTTGTTTGGTATCTTGAACAAGGGAAAGGAATTGAACTTGACTGAAGTGGGGGTATAAGCTGAATTAGTCATCTTTATAGGTCATTATCTGAGGCATAGTGAACACAAACATGAAATAGTAACAATAGATAACTGTACAATCTTCTATGTTAATACACTCTTCACTAGTAGAGTGGTTACTGTGTTGGCTTGAGAAGCCTGAGAAGGCTTTAGCCCACAAGTTCTAATTCAGGTCGTTCACTTTTTTTTATAAATATATTTTTAAAAATGATCACCCAGTTACTTTGTTATTTCTCCCCCACTGTACTAATATTATATTACTAGTTGAAAGGCGGCGTAGCATACGCCGCTATTTTGCAGGTTCGGCTTTATACCACAGCAACCTGTGCGGCCGCAGTGGGTCCCCACTTTCATAGGATTCGCTCTAATTCAAGGTGTATAAATTATTAAATTAAACCATTTTATAACTTAAAACAGATTTCCCATGCCCTCCTGTCGATTTACCAGGAGCTCCTGAAATCGCAAAAAAATACAAAAAAAAAAAAGGCCTTAAAGTATACAGAAATATATACAAAATAATTGTCATTTTAGGTGTTATTCAATATGGAAAATGCCAATCTTACGCGTGGCATCAGCCGTAATTGTGTAATCTGGTGAAAGAAGCTTCTCGCGCCTCAAACTAATGAACAATTATTTGAGGTCAACAATTCTCAGATAGATTGAAACATTTGGTAATTCTTGCAATTGAGTGTGATCAATGTAGGAAACAGAATTATTATGATATACTGTATGACTTTGCTACACGCAAGGCTCGTAAAGTAATTCTGTATGTAGTAAAGAATGAATAAAATGCATAGTCGAATTTATTTCTAATACAAACTCTTAAATTTCACTTATTTACTGCTTCCCTACCCAAACTTAGCCCTGCGAAATCCGTTTCGCATAGGGCCCCACAATGGTTATGTCCGGCCCTGCAATAAATGTCTACAGTAATTTATTTATCTGTGACAACAGAACAACCACCCAACTGGTCTAGACAAGTGATATGATCATACTGTATTGAGAAATAAACAAAAACAATTGCTAAAAAGATTTCTAATGGCACAGATTTATTATATTAGTCTATATCTATTACAAATTTAATTACATGACTGATCCAAACTAATTCATAGACTTAATGTAAGCTTTTTTTTTAAATAAGTATTTTTCAAAATTTTGCTTGTTATTGCTTTTGATTAGTTTGGCATTGATTTGTTCTTGACCTTTATCAAACTGTTATCCCCATAAAAACTGACTAATGAAAAAGTTAAAGCTTTTTTTGCAACACCTAAACAAATGCCATAAATTTTGAAAGCTTATTTGTGCTTAATCTTAATGCCAATAGTAAAATACTAGGCAAATCTTGTTGTTTTCTAAATAAATTCTAATTAAGATTTTGTTTTCTAATGTGATTTATATTTTTAGTAAGTTTTATTTCTTTATTTTTTTAAATAAATTATTTCTCAAATTAAACTTTTTTGTCTCAATACAGTATGATCATATCACTTGTCTAGACCAGTTGGGTGGGTGTTCTGTTGTCACAGATAAATAAATGTCAATAAAAATTCCAATTTGATTCACATTTCAGGGCAGCTTATCATAAAATTGTATTTTTGCCTTATAATGAATGCCATTAGAATTTTTTCTAGGAGTTACCTATTTAGCTTGGTAATAGACAAATTGTTTTCAATTTTGTGACAACTTTCTAACTTAAAATTGATTATAAAAGAAAAGCTATAAGCAAAAAAATACAAATATAAAAAAATGAAACTAAAGATATATCAGAAAAAAAATACATTTTCATTTATGGCGGAAAGATAACTTTTTTGTTACATTTCAGTTTCATATTAAAAAATAAAAAAAAAAACAATTATTAAAATGTGGGTCTGGCAGACTCAAAAAGTTACTTACTTATGATTTTCAGTTATACTATATTAATTACTATCATTGTTACTTAGTCTTACTTGCACTTATGACAATCTACAATATGAAATCCTTAACTCTGACCATTCACTCACTGATCCCTTCGATGATCAAATATGGAAATTTAACCTGTTATTACTTAACATAAACCCAGAACAACTAAAACGCAGTAGTTAAATTAACCAAAAGTTATTTTTTATTCACAGTTTCAACCCAATAAGTTTTATAAAGCCGACTTTTAAATGTCTCATGAACAAAATTATTTTTCTTTTCATTTTAAGAACTTGGTGCATGATTTTCATTCCATTTTTTTAAATTTATGTTTATTTCTACACAGATTTAGATCTTAAATCTAATTATCTTATCTTATATAATACAGACGTTACTTCATGCATTTAGTCATGCATATTAACCAATGACTTAAATTCTGCCAAGTCACTGGTTTTTCTGGCTAGCTCAGGCAACCCATTCCATGCTCTAATAACACTAGGGAGAAGGAGTATTGTACAAATTTGTCCTAGCATATGGGACGAGGAATGTGCCTTTATTTTTGTGTCTTTCAGAGTATTTTATTAGATTTTGTTTTTGTATTTGAAGATTATGGTTCAGTGTATTATGTATAATTGCTACTTTACTTTTGAGTCTTTTGTCCTGAAGGCTTCCTAAATTTAGTGATTTTATTAATGGTGTTACTCTAGTCAAATGTGAATATTCGTTTGTTATGAATCTCACTGCTCTATTTTGTGTTTGTTCCAGTTTCTTAATGTTTTCTTGAGTTGAGGGGTCCCAAACAGTGGATGCATATTCTATTATTGGCCTAACCAAGGTTAAATAACATTTTAGTTTTATGTTCTTATTTGATTCATAGAAATTTCTTTTAATAAACCCTAATGCTTTGTTTGATTTTTTTATAGTTTCATCAATATGTGGATTCCATGACAGTTTTTCATTTATTATAACACCTGGTTATTTTGCGTTTTTAGTCTGTGTTACTGGTTTGCCATGAATAAGATAAGTGAAATTAATTTGTTTTAGTTTTTTTGTTACTCTTAACAACTGACATTTTTCTGGGTGGAAAAACATGCTCCAATTTGATTCCCATTTCTGTAATTCATCTAATTCTCTTTGTAAAATATCTGTGTCTTGTTTTGTTTTTATTGTTCTTTATATTATGCAATCGTCTGCAAATAATCTGACTTTTGTTCCTGAACTAATGCAATTTGATAAATCATTTATGTAAATTAAAAATAGTAGTGGACCCATGACTGTTCCTTGAGGTACACCTGAGTTTACTGTTATTGGTGTTTATTTAGAGACATTTATTATTACAGTTTGTTCTCTCCCTATCAGAAAATCTTTAATCCACTGATGCAGCGGACCATTAATGCCGAAATATTTTAATTTTTTAAGCAAACTATGGTGGTGAACTTTGTCAAAAGCCTTGGAAAAATCTAGTAAGATAGCATCTATTTGTTCACTATTATCTAAACCTTTTGAAAAATCATCAATTAGTCCTATTAGTTGTGTTTCACATGATCTATATTTCCTAAAGCCATGTTGGTATGGGGTGAGGACATTATGTTTGTCTAAGTGGTTTATGATGTTGCTACATATTATGTGTTCTAGGATTTTACATGTGATGCTGGTAAGTAGTACTGGTCAGTAGTTTCCTGGATCAGATTTTTCTCCTTTTTTAAATAGGGGGGTGACATTAGCTTCTTTCCAGTCCTTTGGTACTCTGCCCTGGTTAAGCGATGCCTGAAAGAGTATTTTGAACACTGGGGCTAGCTCATTGCTTAGTTCTTTGAGTAATCTAGCTGGAATACCATCAGGTCCAGACGCTTTATTTGTTTGGTGTTGGCTAATAGTTTTTGAATTCCATTTTCTTGTACTACTAAATCTTCTATGTTGTCTTCTTGGTTCAAATTAAGAATTATGTCTTTGTCTCCTGGGGCTGAGAATGCTGATGCAAAGTATTTGTTTAGGATGTTTGCTTTAGTTTCATTATCATTATGTATTATGTTATGTTCATCTTTTAATGGCGCTATGCCTGTTGTTTCCATTTTCTTAGACTTAATGTATGACCATAGGTTTTTGTTGTTATCTTTAGATATTACATTGTTTATGTATTCACTCTGCAGCTGTCTGCTTACTTTTTGGGTTAGGTGTTTAATGTTTATATACTTTTAGTAAACTCTTTCTGCCTTGGTTTCTTTAAATTTTCTATATAGGTTTTCCTTCTGTTTACAAAGCTTCTTTAGTCTATTATTAAACCAGCATTTATTTATTTTGTTTGATGTGTATTTAGTTGGTATATGATTTTCTATAATGCTTTTAAGATGGTTTTTAATGAAATTCCAGAGGTCATCGACTGGTTGGTTAATGTCTTTTTTTAATAAGAATGTTTGTTGAAAGTTTAATGCAGCTTGGTGTAGTTGTGTTAGGTTACATTTATTCCAGAGTAAGATTTTTCTTTTGGGTTTTTGTATTGGCTACTGCTTTTATCTGACTGTGTATTTTTATGATCTCATGATCTGATAGACCAGGGATAATATCATAATCAACTACTAATCCAGGTCTGTTGGTTAAGAAGAGATCTAATGTGTTGTTTAATCTAGTTGGCTTTTTAATGATTTGATCTAAACTTAGGTTGTGTAAAGTTTCTATGAAAAGCTCATTTATGTCCTTAAGGTTTTGGTGTTTATCTATGGTTAGTGTTTTCCAATTTATATCAGGTAGGTTGAAAACACCCATAATCCAAAAAACTGCATTTTTATTTGTCTCTTTAAGTGTAGTAATCTGATTACATAGTTCCTGCATGTATTCTAAACTAGAATTTGGTGGTCTGTAAATGCTGCCTATTATTAGGGATATTGAGGTTGTATTAATTTTACAAAATGTAGATACTATATTTTTTTAGTTAGGAAAGGTAATTTCTTCTGCTATAAGAGTGTTTTTTATTGCTAAAAGAACTCCTCCATGATTATTAGCCCTATCTTTTCTAAAAATGTCACAGCCTGGTTTTGTTATAGGCGTGATGACGCGAATGTCTCTGTGTTGTAGATACCTCTACAATGTTCTTTGCTGATAACTAAATACCGTATTTTTGCCATATAAGACGCTCCGGCATATAAGACGCACCCAATTTTAAAGGAGGAAAATCTAGAAAAAAAAGATTCTGAACCAAATACTGTACTAGTTGGTCCGCCTGATCACTTTCTCACATACACCATACACGTTGTCTGTGATCTACCCAGACGGCACATTATGACCTAGGGAGGGCGGTGTGTACTGGCAGTAAGCTCAGCATGATGCCCGTGCAGTACATGGTTAGACTGTCGGGAGGGGGGCATGGCGCGCTATAGGAGGGAAGCCCTAACACACACAGCCTGGCCGTGCAGAGAGGGTCACAGAAGTCACCACAGCCCGCAGTACGTGCCCCAAATCCAGCCCGCAGCACACACTGCATAAGGAAAGGACTGCGAGTAAGCGCCACACAAAGTTGGGGGCAGTTTTAATGAATTTAGGAAATTTAGGCACCGGATATTTAGGCACCGCGTATTTACGGAAATTTAGGCACCGGAAAATTAGGCACTTTTTGACAAGGCGGATAATTAGGCACCGGAAAATTAGGCACTCTTTAATAAGCAATCTTTGTTTTGAAAAAAAAAAATGTTAACGTATATTTTATCCTTAGGCTATGGGCTATCGGTGACGTTATAATAAATAGCAACTATAACTATAATTTCATAAGGCAGTGTTGAAAGGGAAACGAGTGTTTTTTTTTTTGTTTTTTAAATCATATGTGTGTGTGTTTAATAGTGTGTTTATAAAACCTTTTTTGTCGTTTTTTTTTTCATTCTGAAGAAAAAAAAATTGCATATGGAACTGAACACAAAAGGAATGGGGGAATTATACCTTCTCCAAAATTGTAGAAAATATGTTTGATTTATGATAAAGAAGGCGGGGTTAAATTGGAACATCAACAATCTTCTATAAGCAGAATAATTATTAATAAAAGATCAATATTCCAAAAAAAAAAACATGTCTTTTCCATAAACTTTTTTTTACATTTTAAAAGCATTATATTTTATCGTAATTTCTAGCCGTTTTGCGATTTCCATTGCAATTTATATAAATATTATATTACATAAATTTACATATATATTCAATAAAAGTTAATTATCACATTTGAAGAACGTAACACACCTATACACTCACACAATAGATCTTCCTGAAGAGGTTACCCATTAATAATATAAAAGAAGGATTGTTGGTAATAGATATTAATGCTATTATAAAATATGTATGCTGCTTTAGTTTATCAACATATTTAATTCCTACAAGTAACGCGCGCAATTCCCTCCTGCTCATTCCCATACCCACTATAAGAATTTTCTCCAGACTTCCATTTTAGCAGTTATGTACAATGCTGTACCCTGCCCTGTACTCCAGTATGTAGCCTTGAGTCTCATTACGTCATTTTTACGACCTAGTTCAACATCTACCAGCGACTAATCCTCTCCTTTTAGTGGGAGTGCGTAGAGGAGGAAGGGCTAAGGTCAGGAAGTAATGAGAGGAGAATCAACTCTACCTCCCTTTCCCTGAATCCTTTAAGGTCTATATTTTATAATGACTATTAATCGGGAGGCATTTTTTCCACACATTCTCACGATTGTCTTTTTTTTTCTCGTTTTTGTCAACTTTCCTTTTATATCATGAAAATTCAGTAAGAATCGTTTTAGTTGCTATTTTTTTATAACGTCACTCAGAGCCTAAGGATGAAATATACGTTAACACTGTAAAACTACTTTCAAAATTAAGGTCGCTAATTAAAGAGTGCCTAATTATCCGGTGCCTAATTTTTCGCCTTGTCAAAAAGTGCCTAATTATCCGGTGCCTAAATTTCCGTGTGCCTAAATATCCGGTGACTAAATACCCGGTGCCTAAATTTCCAGATACCAGTTTTAATGCATGTAAAATGTGTATTTGCCAGTGCG
The DNA here is from genome assembly GCA_036873155.1 of Biomphalaria sudanica. Lineage (NCBI taxonomy): Eukaryota > Metazoa > Mollusca > Gastropoda > Planorbidae > Biomphalaria > Biomphalaria sudanica. Next base: position 63,598 of record JAZGLO010005619.1, on the reverse strand, counting down.
TGAGAACACTAATATACTAAACTCTCCAATGACAACATTTACAATTATTAATAAACACTCTGGTAGCAGACATGGATTTTATTACACACTAATAATAAATCATGAAATATATTGGCGACTTCAGCCATCACAAAATACATCCAAGAAAATTGGTCCTGAATACAAATCAATTCAATGACACTCTACTTGTACATTAATATCCAAAACACTCCTCTCTTACCAGAGTCTAAAGATCAACTGACTTGTCCACCTCGTGGTCAGCTTCTGACCAAAAAACAAAATCTCGTGCGAATCATGCACGGAATGGTTCAGTGATTACTAGTCACAAAATATTACAGGGGTTCTAAAACTGACGTGACTAATCACTATTGAAAATTTCTGCGTTCTAAATTTCAGGATGTAGCCAAGTTTCTGTTTCTGCAATTATGTCTGGTTTCTCACATTCTAATTCTAATTTCTAAGTCTGCTGTTTTGTTCCTAATGCTTTGAAAATTTATTACTAAGGTTTTAAGGTATTTTGGTATTACTTCTTTAGCAGGTCTGTCTAGTGAGGCTGCTGTATTAATTTTAGTAGATTAAGGTTTAACAGGAGTGGATCTGGCTAGTGGTTGGTGAGTTTGTTTTGTGATGGTGTTTAGGATGTTGTATGGGTTAGAAGTGTCCGCATCAAAGGAATCAAACAGTCCTGATGTAAACTGAGGTAAGCCACATGGTACACCAGTGCCATGATGCATCTTTGTTGCCTAAGGCATAATACACAGGTGTATTCATATGGAGACATGATGCATGGTACCATTCACATTGAGTGGCTTTCTGTTTCATGGTGCATACTTTTTTGCAGATGTTGCATCTATCTTTAGATCTAGGCCCTGGATTTGACTCTATATCTCCTGCTATTAATATTAAAATGTGATAGGTATTTATTTCTACTGTGTCTGATTGAGAACTTCTATTTGTGATGGGTAATCTTCTTTAATGTTATGGATGTGTATGTTAGGTTATTTTTGAAGTTGCATTGATCTAAAGTGTGATGATTGATTATGACTGTTTTTTCCTTTTTAAGTTTAGTGTTGACTGAGGTAGATCTAGTTCTGTGTTCAGCTAGTGTGTATTTAGTAATTATTAGGATAAATAGCCAGAGCAATTTCATGATGACTGTTGTTGATTTTAGTTTTTTAAGGTCTAGTCTAATTCTACTTTAAGGTTAAAAATGCCTAAGATGGCCTAAGTTAAGTCTAAGTCCAAAGTGAAAGCTAATTTACAATGACAATCAAATGGTTTATTCAAAATATAGACCTAGACTAGATCTAATTCTAGATCTAGATCTAATTCCAGATCTAGATCTAATTCTAGATCAATATATTTATGTGTTTAACTAACTATATAGAATATTACTATTAGTTATTATTAGTAGTATTAGTAGATGATTAGTAGATCTAAGGCCTTATTTAGAAGTCTAAGTCTAAGACTGACTAGATCTAAAATCTAAGGATATAATAATAAATATAGCCTAAATAATATTAAATATAATTATAAGGATTAGTGAGACAAAATAGTCCTAAACTAAGAGTTGTTAATTTGAATTAATTAGTGGAAATAATGCTGAATTAAGTTAAATCTATAATTTAAAGATATTAGTTGAATAGCTTTTTATGGAATTTTGTTTGGTTTTAGTACGACAAAACAAAAATTTAACTCATCTATGATAACTGTAAACAGGGAGCAGCCATCTTGTTCTTGTTCTATCTAATTCTCCTCTAGATCTAGATAATTGTCAGAGTAAATGTGAGGGATTGTCCTTAGATCAGTGTCCTATCAAATGTGTTTTTACAAAGAACATGAAACATCTGTATGAAAGTGTGTGTGTGGTGGAAAATTACTACAGTTTGAAATGTATAGACTTTAGTTAATGATAGTGTGTAGCACAATTTTAGAAAGTCTAGATCTACAAGTAGGCCTCTATTCTAAATTAAAAATCCTAACTATTGTCACTGTTAATATTAGGGCCTATTAAAAGTGTGAGTGTATTTGTGTGTGTGTGGTTTTTTTTTGAAGTGATGGATGCTTAATACGGTTTGTGAATAAGGTAAATAAGATGTGAATCTAGATTATTCCTTATAAGATGTGAATCTAGATTATTCCTTATAAGATGTGAATCTAGATTATTCCTTATAAGATGTGAATCTAGATTATTCCTTATAAGATGTGAATCTAGATTATTCCTTATAAGATGTGAATCTAGATTATTCCTTATAAGATGTGAATCTAGATTATTCCTTATAAGATGTGAATCTAGATTATTCCTTATAAGATGTGAATCTAGATTATTCCTTATAAGATGTGAATCTAGATTATTCCTTATAAGATGTGAATCTAAATTATTCCTTATAAGATGTGAATCTAGATTATTCCTTATAAGATGTGAATCTAGATTATTCCTTATAAGATGTGAATCTAGATTATTCCTTATAAGATGTGAATCTAGATTATTCCTTATAAGATGTGAATCTAGATTATTCCTTATAAGATGTGAATCTAGATCTTTGAGTGAAAAAAAAAAGAATGGACTAATTAAAAAAGTGGACTAAGTTGTGAATAATGAGTTGTTGTTTTTTTGTCTGTTTTTTCATTCAAACTGTTTTACTGGAAGAGCAAAGTTCAGTTTATCAGTACTTCTATAATTTAAGGATAAAAATGTGTTCAGTGTGGGGGCACTCAATTATATGCTAGGATTCAGCGAGTCATTCAAAGAATGGTATGCTTTGTTCATAACTTCTTTACTGGCCTTTCATTTGAGGGTTTCAAAAATAAAAGTGGTTGGGAAAGAGGTCTTTGTACTGGAGGATGCCAAAAATTATGCAAAGTTCTTGTAATTTGGGTTGTTCCAATGAATATACAAGGGCAAAAAAGGCATTTTATTTAATTCTTTCAGTGCAAATGATTTTGATTAAAAAATGGAGTTTTCTGGGTCAAACAAAAATCTGCGTGGGCTGGTAGAGCTACTTTTTTATTTTATTGAAAAATCTAACATATTTTATTTTAAAGGAAAATAATAATTGGCTATAAAAGTGTAATGAATAAAATAAATTATTCAAGAATTTAAAAAAAAATTAAATTTAAACTGTGCACAGAATAAGGAAATATATGAAAAATTCATTTTAAAATTGACATACTTGAAGATTTAACATTTCAATTATACATTTAATACATAATTATTGAAAAAATCACAAAATTAAACACATTTTATGATACATTTCATAACAGATTAACAAATGCACTAAGAAATTGTATTATTTATATTTTTGGCTCCCATCAAATAAACTAAAAAAGAGGAACCACTAACACAAACCATATACAAAATGCACACATTTTATGAGCTGAAATCCCTATTTAACTATGTTTAAAAGAATTTGTAAAAGATTAAAAGTTTTTTTTTCTAGTTTATTTATATTTCACCCTGCATTGCATTAGCTTCCCTTCCCACTTTTTGGCCAGTGAATTGTATAACCCTAGAGAATGAAACCTTTGCTTTGCTCCTCTTTTGAATAGTATCCTAGAGGGACAGCCCTACCTCATTACACTCTGTTTTCTTAAACTACTTATGCTTTGCCTTTCATTTCAATGCACACTATCACATTTCTTTGGATTCTCAAGATTTAGATTTAGATTTTAGATCATCCCTCTTTATTTGTAAATGCTTCATATAATCACTTTAACTTCTTCTGTTGATCCTATGCAGCCCATCAGGATAAAGTATCTTTGCGTTCCCTTCCCACAAGTCCCCAACACCTTATACATAAGGATGTATGCAGTGCCTCAACATGCAACAGCACACACTCTGACAAACCTTAGGGTGCGCAACTACAGATCAATATTTTTTCTTTGTCTTTATTAATAGAATTCCTTTTGTACCGTGCATACTTAAATTTGAAATGTGCTCAGTTATTCAAAGAGACTGGTGACAAACCCTTTTTTTAAATCCCCTTAATTGAGAGAATTAGTGATGATTGAAGAGTTTTGACTTTTATGAATATAAATATATGTGTCCATGTTTGGAGAGAAGATCATTTGTATTTCACAGTTTAAGTTAGGATATATCTTTGATTCACAATGGTGACAATTAATTGTTTTATAAAAATGTTTTATAGATCTTTTTTTTTTATCATTGCTAGTAAGTTTTTTTGTTTTTTTTTCCTGACCTATCTAATATGACTAGGTATTATATTTATTACTTGAAAATTGTCATTATTGCTTTTTTTTCTTTCAGTACAATTTTGAGATAGAGGAAGGTGTTCTCAGATGGGCCCAGGCTAAAACAGAAGCAGCAATGAAACATGCTGCTTTACAAGAGCAGAAAGAAGTAAAAGAAAACCCATCTGTCCAATCAGAGCAATCCATTGGAGACCAAAGTCAGGAGATTAGGGAACTTGATCTCTCAATGGTTCCAAAAGATATTCCATCTACAGCAACACAGAGACCTGCAGTACTTCCTAAGCCTGTCCTCGCAGCCAAGTCTCTCACAGAAGCAGGCACCATATTAAAACCAATACCAATACATCCAACTGTTGTCAAAAAGTCAGAACAAGCAGATACTAACTCAAAGTTTGATGTTTCAATGTTTGAATCCGAAGCCGATCCATTTGACAACCTTGAGTTGCAGACAATTAATGACTTTGAAGAGTTAAAGGTTGTTCTCGACTCTTCTTCAAGAAACTCTAACCCTGAAAGTACTGTTCAGCCAGACTCACCAACAAAGAAAGAAGAAGAGAGTTCTAGTCTCTATGATGTGGCAACAGTTTTACCTGAGCTAGTAGATAGTAATGTTCCAGAGAATACATCTTTAGTCAACACTATAGAAGCAGAGAACCTTGTTGTGAATTTAGTCCCAGAAACTAATGTTTCAGAAGACGTAAGCCCTCCTTCTTACCCTCATGAAGCTGATGAGTATGTAGAAACATCCGGTCACCACAATGGTTTTGTCAATGGTGTTCACAAATCTTCAAGTCCTACCAACTGGGCAATGACAACCTCCCTAGTAGCAGATTCTTCTAGTAAACTTCCTTCTGTTGGTTGTAATAAACTTTTGAAATCTGTGCTGCCACCAATTTCTAACTCAACAAATATAGCTTCAGATGATTGTAAACCTTGCACTGAACCTTTTACTCAGCCTACACATCCTCCCACCCATATATCTACTAGAAATTCTTTCAATCACACTCCTGCTAATGGTGTTCTGGGAAATGCTGATCAGTCTAGTAATTTATCAGCAGAGGTGTCAAGACTTGACAAGTCACAGATACCACCAGCAGTTGCTGCAAAGCCACTTTTAAAAAATCGTCATTCCGGAGTTAGGATGTGGTCTTCTGTTGGAACTACCACAGAGACTTCTTCACTTGATGATAGTAGCTGTACAACACAAACTCTAACAAGCCCTTACAGCAGATACCACATGTTTACATCTGATATGGAGCTGTCTAAGAGCACATCAGACATCAGCCAGAAATGTCTAAATCCTCTGCCTTTACAAACAAATCCTGTTTCTGTGGTAAGTGAAGTTAGCTAATGATGTCTATGCATTACAACAGAGATTGTAAATGGGAAGTGTTGGCTAAAATATTGATTTTATTTTCATCTAGTCTAGTAGTGTTCCTCTATGAGAGCTAACTATTCCTAGATTGATGGCTAAGTTCATCCATTTATAAAGCCAATATATGTTAGGTAGCTAAAAAACAATTGCCTTTACTTAGCAAGTTGAGATGCTGCATCCATAATTAAATGTGTAAACTCTGGACCCATAATTTATTTTGACTATTTTAAAATGAAGGAAAAATTGAATTGTTTTTAAAATTCCTCTTATTAGCTTGCAAACTCTTCTTCGGTGAAACCTAAAACCTGCATGGACACATCTCGAAAATGGCTCTAACTATTTTTCTGAGAAATTTGAGAGAGTGGAATAACTAATGTTAATCTTATGTAGAAATCAATATCTAGAACAAATGTGTAGCATTTTAAAATATATTTAATACTTATACAATTATTAATACACGATACTATATCCCTAACTAGATCCAGTATTCTAGTGTAGACTACTGTCTTTTAATGTATCCAAGTCTGGATCTATATCACCAAACTAGAAGTTTCTGTACTCTTAAGGAAATTTACAAATTGGTAAAAACCAGGATTTTTGTTGGTGGGGGTGGGGTAAAAAAAATTCCTACTTTTTGAAATCTATCATTCATTAGGTTTTAAAAAAAATGATCTTACAAAAGGAGGAAAAGCGTTTTTAAAAAAAAAACTAACTTTTTTTTAATGTTAATCATTAAAAGTTCCTGTAGGGATAATTGGTCTCATATCCAAACCAGAGCCAGTTAGTGAAATTCAAACTTAAACTTAAACAAAATTTTAATGAGGAGTTTTTATAATGTAAAAAAAGTTTTATTAAATTTTTGTTTTTAGTCATAGTCATTGTTCAAGGTCTGGATGACTATACCTATCTTAAACTATAATATGTCTATTTCTCTATAGCCGTGGAACAAACACCGACCACTACCACCACCTCCATCAACATCAGGTCATTCCAAACCCCTAGGATTAAGTGATCCCTACCAGAGCCTTTCTAAAGCAGATCAACAGTTTGTTGATAGTCTGATCACCATGGGCTTTCCGAAAGCCAGAGTGTCTCGAGCAGTGGCTCAGTTTGGTCAGGATGAAAAAGAGGTAAAAGTTATATGACTAGATTTATCATGGAAAGCTTGAATTGAAATGGTGTAGCTGATAGGCTGAGGAAGAGTTGATAAGCCAGTGGTGTATTTAAGTGCCAAGGCATGGGGGATATTATCCTATCTTGTAAATGCATATTAATCAGTGTCTTAATCTCTTCTAGGGTTAGGGTTGTTGGTTTTCCTGGCTGATTCAGGCAACCCATTCCATGTTCTAAAGAAAGGGGAAGAAAAAGCATTTGTATGAATTTATCCTAGCATATGGAATAAGAAATGCACTTATCTTTGTGTCTGAGTATTTTATTAAGTTTTATTATTGAAAATTATGGTTCAGTGTTTTATGTATTATTTCTATTTAACTTTTTATTCTTCTATCTAATAGCGTCTCTAAAATTAGTGATTTTACTAATGGGGCAACTCTAATCTAGTGTGAATATCCATTTGGTATAAATCTCATCACTCTATTGTGTCTGTTCTAGTTTCTTCATGTTTTTTTGAGCTGAGAAATGTCAAACTAACATTAAATTGCATTTTAGTTATTTCCTGTTTGATTTTTTTTTTAAAATTCTTTTAATAAATCCTAATGCTTTGATTTTTTAATAATTTCAGCAATATAGGGGTTCTATACCTTTTCATTACACCTTGATATTTTTGAGTTTTTAGTTTGTGTAACTGGTTTACCATGAATTTATTAAGTAGTTTTAGTTTTTTTGTTACTCTTAACAACTGGCATTTTTCTGTGTGGAAAGACATGGTCCAACTCCAATTTTTTATGTAAAATTTCAGTATCTTGCGTTGTTTTTATTGTTCTATATATTAAGCAATTATATGCAAATACTCTGAGTTTAGTTCCTGAACTACTGGAATTCAGTCCAGTATTTATGTCAATTAGAAACAGCAATGAGCCTGCTATTTTGAGAAACACTTGAATTATTGTTATTGGATTTGACTTACAGCCATTTCTACCTACAGTTTGTTTTCTCCCTGTATGTTGAACCATATGACTAATAATGACTAGTACTAATAGTTTAGGTTAGGTTAATTAATAAATATCAATCTCAGTGTTATATGTTAACTAGGTTAAACCAGTTTACTCATCATGAAAAGTTATTACAGATTTTAAAACATTAGAAAGACTAAAAAAAAAATTTAAACTCAATCTTGCAATTTAAATGTGTGTGCATCCTACTTATGTGTGTGCAGCCTACTTAGGTGTGTGCAGCATACTTATATACATTATGGAGCTGTGAGTATCAGGTTTGGGTTCAAAGAGCTAGCAATAAAGAAGAAAGAAAAGCCAAGAAACTGAGAGCCACTAAAAACTAGTCATCAATAGACCCAACCTTTCAAGCTCTGAATTGAATGTAAACTTCACACACATTTCATATTTATTAAAGGAATCAAGATTGTAATCATCTATGATCTGGAAGGAGGAACTTCTCAAAGAAGATCATGAAAAATAGGAGATTGCTTTAAATAAATTGAATTAGAAGGTAAAATTTTGCTTCAATAAGATAAAAAATGTTGGCTTTCAGGTTCTGGATCATTTGTTGGCAGTGGATCAGTTGGTGGAGAAAAAATTTGCCCCAGTCTTTGTTGAATCAGCCTTACAAACTTTTAAGAATGACATGGTCAAGGTAAATAAGATATGTGTATATTGCTAGTAAGTTTCTGAACAGTTTTTTATCATACCATTACTTCAAAGTAGTGATATGGAGGGGGGGGGATCAAATTAATTTAAATAAGAAATGATATTTGACCATATTAAATTGTAAGTATTTTTTTTTTTTTTAAATTACTCGAAAAATATTATTTTTTTGGACATTTGTGTTTTCTTTTTCAAGGTTCCTAACTTAAAAAAAAAAAAGTGGTGAAAAAAATCTATCTTACATTAGGTATTTTAATTTAAGATAAGATTTATAAAAATATTTATTGTTTTAAAAAAATAATTTTTTAGACATTATTTCAAATATAGTCAGAAACATAATACTCAGTGTTAAATGTATAGTTAGAAATATAATATGCTGTTGAATATGTGAAACAAAATAAATAAAGAGTGTGTCAAGGACATTTTCATCATGTGGTGAAATGATGTACATTCAATAGCAATAAAATTTATTTATTTATTTATCTTTAGACTACAAGAAATTTGAGAACAATGTTTTCATTGCATTTTTTGTGTGTTTCGTTTCTTTTCTAAACATTTGTTTTTTAAATTTCAGGCTGAGAAATTTCTGTCATTGCTGAGTTTATTTGAGGAGCTGGGATTTAGCGGTGATAAAATTAAAGAAGCTTTGATTGCTACAGACTTAGATCATGACAAGTCATTAGATATATTAACAGCTTGAACTGCATCAGCTTGCTTCATTGATTCCATGTTAATTAATAGTTTTAACATAATGATGGAAATAAAAAGTATTATTTACAGTAATTTATCAAGTGAGCTTTGGCTGAACTAACAAACTGGCAACAGCATCAAATAAAGCCTTCTAGTGGTTTTGTCTGTCCCTTTTAGACACCATTATTCTTAAGCTGTTTTGAAGATTCAACCAGGCTTTTCCAGAAAGTCATTTTGATTAGTTCATTAAGATCAAGAAGCTCAGCCAGACTGTGGTGGGTTTTGTTTTTTTGCCACATTTGTTGCTGCTTTTTTATCCTCTCTTTCTCATATGCCAGGAGTGGTTATTTTTTGTGTCATTGTTGTTGTTTTTTGTTACTAATGCCAACAATTGAGATAACAGTTTTGGTTTGGTCTGTGAACCAGTTAAATGCAACTGAATAAATGCTCATTATGTTAGACACTACTGTTTATTGCTTCCATTGAAGTTTTGAACCAGAAACAGACTGATATTATTTTGTTTTATTGTGTGTGTTTTATATTCTTTTTTTTTTATTTAGTGAACAATTTTTAAGAAGAAATAAAATGATCAACTAGTTAAAGTAAAGATAAATTTTATTTAAACTTGCCTTGTTAACAAAAATATTCTAAACTAGTAAGACATTCAATTGGTCTTCCTTTTAGAGAATTTTTCGTATTAACTTTTAAAACCTCTTGCTAGCGGAGAAAATTTTTTTCTAGCATTCTGACAACCCATAGTTGATTAAATCTTATGAAGTGCATGTTTCTGGCTAACTGCAACTCCTCTTACCAGTACCAAATTTGAAGCTTGTTTGGCCTCATAAGTTTAGGAAATACATAGTATGTTTTCATGATTTTATCTACTCTCCTGGTTATGTTTATTATAGATTTTACATTAGTTTCATGTTTTGTTGATGGACAAAAAAAGAGACCAAACACAATGTCCCTACCATTACTTGCATACTATTTTGTAATCTATTGAATCATTTGTTGTTTTTTTAATTGGTATGTCAGTGTTTGAACTGTTGTACTGCAGTTACCTGAGATCAGTCAGTGTACTGTGAGTTACCTGAGAACAGTTAGTGTACTGTGAGTTACCTGAGATCAGTCAGTGCAATGTATCTTTAAGCCTGTCAATAAAAGGGGAGTTAAAAAATAAATTATAAAAACTGTGAAATGTAATGAAAATTGTATAACTGATTCAATGAAATATTACAGGGTAACTCTCTTTTATTTGAACTGATCCTTCAGAGTTAACACTAAAAAAAATGGGCCTGTTCATTGCAAGTAGAAAAACTTATATGATAATAGGAGTTTGACTAAGTTTATATGAAAGAACTGACTTACATATAATTATATGAAACATTAGATATCTTTTACAAAGCATATATTAACTCACTTTGTCTGTCTGGTAAAGAATTTTTATGTTATTATAACTCCTAATATCAGATCAAGCTGAAATTCTGCACAATTATTTCTTTTACATGCCAACACAAGAATCAATAACAAAAAAAACAACAATTAGTTAATTAGCTAATGGTAATTAATTATTTTGTCTGTTATCTCAAACAAGAGAAAGAAATTGTACTTGACTGAAGTGGTGGTTTAAGCTGGATTAGTCCCCCTTTAAAGGTCGCCACTGTAAATTAAAACAACAATATTTTATTATACAATCTTCTCTAGTCATAAGTACCTCACTAGCAAAGTGGTTAGCACGTCTACCCAAGTAGGCGTTAGCCACTAGTCCCCCCTCCCTTTTTTTTTTCCTTTTTCTGTAAATGCTTTTGAAAACCAATTACTGTAAAATCTACCAAGATATTCCTTTCTTTTTACCCCCTCCCACAAACAGCACACTATTTTTCCTTGGCACAGTCTGCAAAAGAGCTGACAGCTCAGCCTCAAAAAGCTGGCTAGAAGAAGAACCCCCCCTACCCCACAGTTTCCCAACTGATCAATAAAAGGGATAGGATCATAGCATTTTGAGAAAGCTAAAAATAGTGCTAAACAAAAACAATTGGTAAAAATATCAATAATTGCACACATTCGTTGTTGTTAATCTAGATCTATTACAAGTTTAATTACATGATTGATCCAAACTAATTGATACCTCTACATTTCGTATAAGCTTTTTTTTTAAAATGTATTTTTATGTTTTTCTTGTTAATTATTTTTGACTATAATGTATGACTTAAACTTATTTTGGGTACTGAATGGATGTCCTAATGATGTTCAACCTTTATTTGTGTATATTACACAAACATGTTTGGCATTTATAATAATTTTTCTGATAAGAATATCTGTATACATTTATTGAGTATGTTTCTTCATCTCTTGGGAAAGTGAGTGTCTACAGTTTTCTCACTCAAACAAGACAGCTGTTTCTATGGTCAAGGATTTGTTTTAACATTTTTTGTTAGAACAATCAATTACTAGTTTCCACACACCTGATTGGATTGTTTTCTTTTAGATTTTTTTTTATTTTAATAGTGCTCAGATTTTTTTTTTAAAGACCAATATTCTGCTACCTAGGTATGTAATATGATGTAAGTATTACCTGCAGGTCTTGTGTGGCCACCAGAATAATGTAGAGTTTTGAGAACCTCTAATTTCATGCTCAAGATCCACTTCACACTTACACACTCTTTTTTGTATGAACTATTTGCTTGATTGCTGGGCATGAAGAAGCTGCGGCTATTAGATATATTTGTCAACCTGAATCTATACATGCACCCTTCACGATAATTGGGTGATCACCAGTTCCAAAATAGGTGTGTGTCAATTGCTTTCTATTTGAAAAGAAATCGGTTGGTTTGTATTGACTGATTTGTGTTTGAGACTACACAAAAAGTAGAAGGATGAAATTAAATATTGTGCTACAATGTTTTAGCCCCTGTTTTCTTTCTGTGGTTGAAGGTGTTATGAGTCAGCTGTGGTGCCCCTTCTTGCCATTAGGACAGTACATCTTTTTTTTTTTACCCTGCAATACTTTTTTATTAGTACACTTCAAGTCTTTAGCACTGTATTTAGGATTCAACTCTGCATGTTATGCAAGCCTTCATTTTGATGTATGTTTGGAAACAAACATTTAAGCTTGTAGAGTTTAGTTAACTGAATCGGTCACACTTGGCAGTGTTACAGTGTAGTTACCAATGGCTGTGATGTACTTTTTTTTTTTTTTTAACCATTGAGAGATATCTACTCCTTGCTGTATATATAAACTATAAAGTATGGATAAATTGTCAGTGTTCTTACAGTCACATGCATCATTTTGGATAGACAATGTACAAGAACTTCAGAAAGTATGTCCTACTTTGTAACCTATTACCATCTGACATTGTTGGAAATAATAACCTAGTAAATATAAACCACTGTATATGGTGTCTGTGTATGTGGTTGATTACACTTGTTGTTATATCAAACTCATCTCTATTATTTCATACGTGTGGGGCTTTATTGCGAGAGAGGCAGAGTGGAGAAAGTGTTGGCCGCTAATATGAGGGATCGGGTTCCATTTCTGTTGAATTTTGAATTTCAGGATTTAAAAATATCTTCTAATTCAGCTTGCTTTACCTGGCTTTCTATTGTGGTGTCACGTTAAATTGGGAAACAGTATAGGTAAAATTATAGTTGTGGAAGGGAACTGAATATTATGTGTACCGGTATTATTTGATTATCAATGAAAACTAGCTTGCAACATTAATACATCAATATCAACACCATTCACTTTTTGTTGACTGATTGCTGGGAGATTCTTGATGATATGGGAACAAGAGAATTCTTCTGTTTTTAGTCTGGTCTGGAGAGAAGCAGTTAGCCCACTTTGTTCTCAGCTTCTTTGTTTTAGTGTCTTTCACTGGATAAACAATATAGTCATTACAAGAAAAGCCTACTTACAGCCTGAGAATGCTAGGACAAATTTGTACAAATATTCCTTCTTCCCTATTGCTATTAGAGCATGGAATGTGTTGCCTGAGCTAGCCAGGAAAACCAGTGACTTGGCAGAGTTTAAGTCATTGGTTAATATGCATGACTAAATGCATGACGCGTTGAACGTAATTTTCTTTTTGAATTAACGTCTGTATTATATAAAATAAGAGAATGTTATTTATTTGTGAAATTGTTCAAACTACAATATTGAAAGCCTTGCAAGTGAGCAATGATGGAAACTTTGTAATGTGTGACTGAAGATCTCTAAAGCCAAATAATATGAATGGGTATCAGTACTTGAACTTTTAAATAGTTCTTCCTTTTTTTTTTTTTTTTTTGCTAGCCCTGACAAATTGTGGGACATAGAAATACATGAGCACTATTTTATTGCTTAAACTATAGTTTACATTCAATGGAACAAATTCACTGAACAAATCAAATGAATCTTCATGTCAAATGTTTTTAACATTGTCTCTATTGCTTTCATGTTTGTTTTTGTTTTTTTCTTTTGTTTTTTTCTTTTGTTGGATTGTCATGAAATGTAATAAAACATTGTTCAATCGACCTTTCTTCTTGCTGTTGGATCACATTGACGAACATTTCAGTGGAGATGAGCAACATTTGAAAGCGCTAAAGCAATTTGAGAGAGTGACATTTAGCAATATGAATGAGCTAGTGAAATTTAGCATTATTTATAGAGAGCTAAAGCAATTTTATAAAATGAGAGCTATTGAAAGTTAGCAATATGAGATCTAATGAATTAAGGAATATGCTAAAGGTATTAAAATTTAACAATATGAGAGTGCTAGAGCAATTTACCAATATGAGAGAGTGCTAGAGCAATTTACCAATATGAGAGTGCTAGAGCAATTTACCAATATGAGAGAGTGCTAGAGCAATTTACCAATATGAGTGAGCTAGGGAAAGTCTTATTTGACTGTGTAACTGAGCTCAGCCATATGTTTGCTAGTATGTCTAGTAAGAAAACAAAAGGGGAGCACGTCTTGCTGAGTGACTTCACAAGCCTCTCTTACCTCAAACAGCGATGTTCTGCAGAATGACGGCATGGACAGTAGAGACCAGTGTTTCCCAAACTGGTCTATAGAAATCTCAGGGGGTCTACGATGATGTCTTAGGATTCAACGAGAGGGAACAAAAAATGAATTGGGGGAGGTGGGGGTTCTATGTGATACTATGCAGGTCGTGACTTAAATTTTGATTTCCCATTAGTGGAATTACTTCATACACACATTGGCCCTATATGAAGCTCAGCACGCAGAAAACTCTTGGCGGAGCTAATGAAACTTCCATTCCACAGACTACATTGCCTGATGCCTCTCTAATACTATCTCCAGAGAGAACTTGTTCGGTTATACAAAACACTTTCAAGCTATCTACAAAAAACTATTAGCTAAAATGAAAAAAAAACAACACGTTAGTGGGGTGCCAACGCTAAAAGTGTGAGAAACACTGCTCATTTGCCTATGATGAAGTCATATGACTCACACTTCAGACACGGCCAGTCTTACCCTGAATTTAATTGTATGTGACCTGCAGTCTTCTGATGAGGAGAAATAGTGCAAGCTAGAGTTACATAGAGTTTCTAAAGGTCAGCATTTATATAGAAAGACTTTCTAAAGGTCAGCATTATAGAGTTTCTATAGTTCAGAAATGCTGAAAAGCGCTCGGTCTCTAGGGCTCCACCGCACTACGCTGTGAGAGCTTTAAGCGCTTTCTCAGACCAATAGCTAAGGGGCTGTAAACGTAAATTTTCTGGTCTAGATGGTAGTCGAAGTTGAAACAACTCAGCATGTTATACCGTTTCCGTCCTTAAGTCTAGCAGGGAAAACATCTTCGAGTGATGAAAAATCTTGTTTCTAATTTTAATAAACTTGCATTGTGAAATATGCAATAAATATTGAATAGATGTCATGAACAATGGAATGTTATAATAGAATTGACACTCATTTTAACAATCAATGAAAGAAGGTCATCAGCTCACTGTAGTGTCTCAGCAATTAGAACAAATTAACGCTAGTGGTTATTGAGAAATGTTTGGACAATGTTGATGAGTGCGGGAATGGTGGTGACACCTTGAGCTAACCGCACCGGGTTACACCGATCCTAGTGACCATAGTGATGCCACTGCAACTAGAGCTTCGTAGTCACCTGAAATACTGCAACCCTCCTTAATATTATGCTGTTGGGGGTATTTGGGTATTTCATTTTGTTCAGTCAACTCTCATACTGTTTATCCTTCTGTAATCTGGCTTGTTGAATCTGCATATACATGAAAAAAATGTTACTAACAAGAACTAGGTGTCCTAATATCGTTATCTCTTTCTAGTAATTAGTGGAGACTGTAACATTTATTTATTAAATAGTGCTGCACTATTTATGTGAGTGTGGGAATATAGAACTTTGATATTAAGTTGAAACACTCATATGTGCACACTTATATAATACAGACGTTACTTCAAAAAAGAAGATGATTACGTCATACGCGTCATGCATTTAGTCTTGCATATTAACCAATGACTTAAATTCTGCCAAGTCACTGGTTTTCCTGGCTAGCTCAGGCAACCCATTCCATGCTCTAATAACACTAGGGAAGAAGGAGTATTTGTACAAATTTGTCCTAGCATATGGGACGAGGAATGTGCCTTTATTTTTGTGTCTTTCAGAGTATTTTATTAGATTTTGTTTTTGTATTTGAAGATTATGGTTCAGTGTTTTATGTATAATTGCTACTTTACTTTTGAGTCTTCTGTCCTGAAGGCTTCCTAAATTTAGTGATTTTACTAATGGTGTTACTCTAGTCAAATGTGAATATTCGTTTGTTATGAATCTCACTGCTCTATTTTGTGTTTGTTCCAGTTTCTTAATGTTTTCTTGAGTTGAGGGGTCCCAAACGGTGGATGCATATTCTATTATTGGCCTAACCAAGGTTAAATAACATTTTAGTTGTATGTTCTTATTTGATTTATAGAAATTTATTTTAATAAACCCTAATGCTTTGTTATCTGTCAAATGGCTGTGTGAAGATCTGTCAAATGGCTGTGTGAAGCGTCTAGTGTGGTAGCTTGACTTGTTGCCACCGCTGGCTAGCATCTGTGAAAGGGGAGCAGTTTTGTAAGTCTCTCTTGCCAGTACATAGCCTCTCCACAGCAAGTCCTATGCAGTACCTCCTCGTGGTGGCAGATGGAAACTGAGGCTGCGAAGCCTCAGGCTAAACTGCAAGGGTCTCGGAGGAGGTTTGGCCCCAAGATGTGAGGCAGGCATGGCCCGTCGGCGTGCGGACACGCCCTGTTGCCCACAAACCAAACCCCTTGCTATAGGTCAATAGCCGCACTGCCTTGTGTGTGTGTCCCTGTAAGGGAGTAAACCCTAACAGAAAATCCGGTCCTGGAGCCCCGTAGGCGGGGGGACAGTAGTAAGACTACTGCTCTCTGGCAAACTCCTGCAGCCACCTGTCCCCAAATTGTGATGGCTCGCCATCCCTTTGGACCCGGTCAGTATGGAAGAGAGGCATGTGCTGACGTGTGGGCAGCCCAGCACTCGCAAATTTACCGCCCAGGCTTTCCCCCAGCAATGGAGAGGTCACTCCATCTCTGACAGTAATGTCTTTGGAAAAACACGGAGAGTGGTAGTTACCGGTGATAAGTTCCTAGCTGATTGGCGTAAGCTGGAACGCCAGGGACCACTCTTGACGGTAAGAGGGGCTTTTTAGCCTCACTGGATAGCTACTGCCTGCCTTAAGCCGAGCAGCCCTCGGACAGTAAAGTGCTATCCCGCCACAGCTTGCCGCACCACTGGGTGCTTGGTGCTAAGACAAAATCAAAAAGCAAGCTGCTCACCCGCACCTGCAAATACAATCAAAAGAAAACCCTCAACATTAATGCGTTTAGCAAGCTGGAACATACGGACAATGTGTCCTGGCTTCAATACTGACCCTGAACTAGTCACAGACATGCGTCAAACAGCTATCATCGACAGAGAACTCAGCAGACTAAACATTGATGTGGCCTGCCTGCAAGAAACCAGACTGGCAGACAGCGGATCTCTTACAGAAAGCAACAATACATTCTACTGGCAAGGAAAACCAGAACAAAGCCCTAGAATACATGGCGTCGGCTTCGCAATAAGAAACAGTCTCGTCCCCTGCATCGCGATGTTTCCCATTGGCAATGAAAGAGTATCACACATGAAATTTGCATCACCGCAAGGCAAAGTTAATATAATCTGTGTGTGAGCTTGCGCTCCTAGATCTAATTTAATTTATATTATTTACATAGGCCAGGGCTATGATGTTTGTAATTTAGTGTCCTTTTTAATTTTTATAGTGCAGTGCTGATTATTTTGTAGTTTCCGCTATTTATAACTTTCTGCTAGTTTTAGTCTTTTTCTGTTATTTGTGTTTTACCCGTAGAGGAAAAGTAGTTTTTAAAATAGTTAACTAGCCTTGGAGCTGTGGATGTTATTTTCTATTTTTTGTCCCAGGTTAGTTCTGCTTATTTTTGTCTTTGGCATTAGTGTTGGAATAGTTGTTATTTTTTTATATCAGTTTATGTGCAGGTCTGTAAATGGTATAGAGCCCCCATATGAGTTTAGAATAGAAATAACTTTTTATATTCCTTTTTGTATTTTTATAGGTTTAAATTTTAAGGTTCTCTTTTTAATGCTGTTTAATTTGATATATAATGTTTTGTAGTCCGTGTCTGTAGTAATTTGCTAGGTTTTATTGTTGTGTATGGCTAGGTACAAATTAGGGAAATAGGTAGTCCAGTTTAGTTTTAAATAATTAGTGTGACGTCATGCTCTCCGATACGTTCGCGCTGACCAGTTATAGTTGGCTCCGGGACCACGTTGAATTCTTTTTTTGTCTCGACCAGTGGTCAGCGCGGACAGTGGTGTTTGTATAGAGTTAGTTTGTGTAGTGCTATTTCGGCTGGGACCGCCTGTAAGTTGTAAATTGTTTTTATTTTTGCTTTCTTTTATTATATTAGTATTGATTGTTTCTGTATCTATTGCTATAGTCTAGATGCAGACTGATTAGTGTAGTGGCGTCACTGGCTAGTTAATTAGCCATGATTGCCTCTGATGGAGCCGGAAGCTCTGTAGATTTGGTTGGTGTCACCCAATTGCCCCCGCCTTAGTGCTTTTGTTTTTCTATACTATGTCTATGTGTAAATATTTCATTATTTTATGTTTCTTAAATATTTTTATCGTTAGGATATCCCCTCTGTTGAAGTTGTCATCTTGTCCTATTTTTCTTATGTAAAAGATGGCTGCGGCCTAAGCATTGCTGTCATGGCGGTTTGTTTAGTCTGATCTACTATTATTTAGATATAGCTTGTGCATTGTAGTCTAGCCTGACCTGTGTTGGTTGTGGCTGAGACTTTAGTAATTCATGTATTGCTTTTATTAGCTACATGTAGGTAATTGAAATTACCTCATGCTTGTAATATGTGTATGTGCTGGACTAGGTCTAGTTCATATTTATTTTTTTATATTTATTATTGTTTCTTATGTTTGTTTATTTTGTAATTGCAGGCTATAATTCCTGCATTGCTGCTACTGCATAGCTGTTGCTACTGCATAACTGCATTGCTGCTACTGCATAGCTGTTGCTACTGCATAACTGCATTGCTGCTACTGTATTGCTGTCTGCATTGCTGTCTGCCTAACTGTTTGCCACAGTTATTACTGTATTACTTCCTTACTGTATTACTGCATAGCTGTCTGCTGTAGTTCTCAGTTACAATAGTTTATTGTTTTGTAGGTTAATTTAGTGGTTTATTGCCTTGTAAGGTGTCTTGGTGGATTTTGGTGAATCGGGTTAACTAGTGGTTTTATTTGGGTTTGGTTTGTTGGATAGTGATTGTAGTTGTAATAGTATAAATTAAGTAGAGTTGATTAGTCGTTTAGTTTTTTGTTTATCTAGTTGTTTACGTATATTTTCTTTTGTACATATATTTTTATTAATTTGTTTTTTTTCTCGTGTAAATAAAGTGTATATAAGTTCATTTTAATCTTAGTTTGTTTTTTAGTTAGCTAGTTTAGTTTAGTTTAGTTTGCTTGTGCTGTCTGGTTGCTTAGGCTACTCTAGCCCCTTGGTCACCATACCGAGGTGCACAGATTGGGCCCACCCAGTAGAGCTACCACCTGCCTACTGTTGGTAAATTCAAATGTTGAGCAGCAAGTAACAACAGCCTAGGGCCTCACCCAGTAGTGCGCCACACCTGACCTGCTCACATGTGCTTACTCACCAACCCTTGCTGCACCGGAAGAGGACAAAGACAGATTCTATCAAGCTCTAGAGGACGTAATTAAAAGTATTCCAAAATCCGAGCACCTCTATATAAATGGAGACTTTAATGCCCGTGTTGGTGATGGAAATGATGCATGGCCACAATGCTTGGGACCTCATGGTGTTGGCAAAATCAATGACAATGGCCAAAGGCTACTCGAGTTTTGTAGCTCTCATGAACTGTGTGTAACAAATACATTCTTCTCTGGCAAGGAACGCCATAAAGTCTCTTGGCAGCACCCACGCTAAAAAAGGTGGCACCAGCTTGACCTCTGCATCACCCGAAGGATGGATCTGAAAAGTGTCATCCACACCCGTTCATACCATAGTGCGGACTGCAACTCAGACCATTCACTAGTGCTAAGCAAAATCAAACTACTTCTCAAGAAGGCTTATACTTCCACTCAACCCAGAACTAGGCGAATTAACGTCAACCATGTAGGTGACCCAGAGAAGTGTGCACTCTTTGGCGAGCTCCTGAACAGTTCAATCCCCTCTTTAAGTAATGAAGAAGACATCTCTATCAGATGGGAGAAATTAAGAGATGTAATCTACAGTTCGGCAATCACCGCCTTTGGGCCTCAAAAACACAAAAATGTAGACTGGTTTGAGGCGAATCTAGCACAAATGGAACCTTGCATCGAGAAAAAGCGATCTGCACAACTCGCTCTCAAGACAAAGCCAAGTCCAAGATCTTTGGAGGCCTTCAAAAATGATAATAAAGAGGCGAAACAAATGGCTAGAAAATGTGCTAACAACTTTTGGAGGGATACCTGCAACAGAATCCAAGACAGTCTCCACTCAGGAAATAGCAAAGCTCTATTTGATGGCATTAAAGCGGCCCTGGGTCCAACAGTGTCTAAGCCTGCCCCCCTTCTATCCAAATCAGGAGAAAAAATTACAGATCAAACCAAGCAGCTAGAACGTTGGACAGAACACTACCTCGAAGTCTTTGCCACACAGAACACAGTAGACGATGTCGCCCTGGCTTCTCTACCAGATCTTCCAGTACTGGAATGCCTAGATGATCTTCCGAGCCTCAGTGACCTTAAAAAAGCAATTAACTGCATAAAAAATAGAAAATCTCCTGCGAGTGATGGTATCCCAGTGGAAGTAGTGAAAGTCAACGAATCACTCCTGCTCCCTGAACTCTATATTCTCCTCTGCCGCTGTTGGGAAACAGGTCATGTCCCACAGGACATTCGACGCAACTATAGTCACAATATACAAGAACAAAGGGGATCGGAGTGACTGCAACAATTACAGGGGTATCTCTCTCCTCAGTATAGTGGGCAAGATCTTTGCTAGAGTGGCACTATCCAGGCTGCACGTGATAGCTTCTAGAGTCTACCCAGAGTCTCAGTGTGGATTCAGGAGAGGTAGATCCACTGTAGACATGATATCTTCTCTACGACTACTGCAGGAGAAATTCAGAGAGAGAGACAGACCCCTTTACATCGTTTTTGTTGATCTGACTAAAGCTTTTGACATGGTCAGCAGAAGTGGCCTTTTCAAACTCCTGAGGAAAATAGGTTGCCCTCCCAAATTACTGCAGTTCATTGAGTGTTTTCACGAGGAAACTAAATGCACTGTCAAATTCAATGGAGCCCAATCAGCACCTTTTGAGGTTTGCAGTGGTGTCAAGCAGGGATATGTGCTCGCACCTACTCTGTTTGGCAGATTCTTCTCCTGTCTACTGCATTATGCGTACAACGACATAAACGAAGGTGTGTTTCTCCATACAAGATCCTCTGGAAAACTATTTAATGTTTCAAGGCTGCGGGCAAAAACCAAGGTTAGGAAGCTACTCGTCAGGGAACTCCTGTATGCTGATGATGCAGCTATTGTGGCTGATTCTGATATTCAGCTACAGTGCCTGGTTGACAAATTATCTGCTACTTGCCAGAAGTTCGGCTTAAACATCAGTCAAAGCAAGACTAAGATACTTGTCCAAAACACAAACACTGCACCTCAAGTAAGCATTAATGGCCAACCACTAGAAATTGTTGATCACTTTTGTTACCTTGGCTCCATCATATCCAACAACGCTCTACTGGATAAAGACATAAACAACAGGATAGCCAAGACAATGGCCACCATGTCACGGCTGCAGAAAAGAGTCTGGGACAACATATTGCTGACTAACAGTACTAAAGCCCTAGTCTACCGGACCTGTGTGTTGAGCACCTTGCTGTACGGAAGTGAAACATGGTCAACCTACTCATGGCAGGAAAAAAAGCTGAATGTTTTCCACCTCCGATGCCTAAGGCGGATCTTTAAAATAAGGTGGCAAGATAAGATAACCAATGAGGAAGTGCTACAAAGAGCAGGGTGCCAGGACATCCGCTCTGTTATCAGCAGCAGACGCCTTGGCTGGCTTGGCCACGTTCGTAGAATGCCAGAAGGTCGACTTCCACAGGACATCCTGTATGGCGATCTGATAGAAGGCAGGAGAGCTGCTGGTCGCCCACTTTTACGTTATACGGATGTATGCAAACGCGACATGAAGCTCTTCAAAATCGACACTGGCAACTGGGAAGAGGTGGCACTGGACAGATCCTCATGGAGAGAGAGCATAAAGGAAGGGTCAAAGATTGCAGATGCCATACACAACAGAAGCAGAAAGAAGGGTGAAAATGCAACGGCGCCTGGTGATTATATATGCCCAACCTGCGATCGCAGCTGTGTATCAAGGATTGGCCTCTTTAGTCACACAAGAAGTTGCAAAGGGAAAAGATCGTCTCTCGAGACGTAAAATGCCACACAGAAATGCTTTGTTTAATTTTTTTTTAGTTTCATCAATATGTGGATTCCATGACAGTTTTTCATTTATTATAACACCTAGGTATTTTGCGTTTTTAGTCTGTGTTACTGGTTTGCCATGAATAAGATAAGTGGAATTAATTTGTTTTAGTTTTTTTGTTACTCTTACACACACACAAACACATGGACCCGACTCAAGCGAACTTACAAACATAAACCCAGTCACAAGCAAATACACGCGAACACACAGATGCAGACACAAACAAACGTCAAACACACCCAAACGAAATTTTAGTACAGCGAAAAAAGTATCCAGGCCTAGACCTACAGGTTACCAAACTACATTTTTTGAAAATTTAGCTGGAAATTAATATTTTAATTTGTTACTTCATATTTTGGTTTGCGTCTTCATTCTTTCGGATGTATTTTTGTACCCCAGAATAGATGCTTCCGCGAGTTAGCGATCTATTGCATCCTAGAATAAGTTCTTTCTAAAATTAGGGAAAAAAAACAGTGCGGGCGGACCCCCAGCACCAAGCATTATTTCCGATAATTAAAACTAAAAAATGCTTATTCTGAGGTGTCCACTGTGTATTATCGTGCTACTCTTCAATTAAAAATTGTAAGTCAAAAAATCAAATCTGCTATTCAGAACACTTTTTTAATGGAGCCCAGACACTGGTAGAAAATGGTAATTATAGTTTTGCCTTAGTTTTGTATTGGGGTGGGGGTGGGGGGGTAATTACAAAATCCTTTTTGCCTACGCCCATGAAATGTAAGAACTGTAGCATTGTTTTTCTTTTTGTTGGAAGGGACGGGGGGGGGGGGGTGTTCACTTCAAAATCACTCTAGGCTAAGATCATAGAATTTGATGGCTATAATTTGCTTTACTTTAAAATTTAAACCTCAAAACACATTGGAGCGGGTTTTAAACTTAAACCCACTGCAGAGGGTTTTCTAATTAGAAACCCTCTGAAATGGAGCTTAAACTTAAAAGCCCCTTGAAGAGGGGGTTTCTAACGCCAAAAACAAAACAAAAACTGCAGGATGTTTAAACTCACCCCCCCCCCACACACACACACACCATTTGGCTACGATCATGAAATTAGTTTTCTGTCGTTTGCTTAATTTTTTGTTTGATTTCTTCTTCGTTCTCATTGTTATGTTGCAGAGTTCAGATACATCAGATGATGTTCGCAGTGGTTTCCAAATCATGGAGCTCTCCATAGGCCTATAGTTTTCTTTCTGTCGTGGTGTTTTGGGACCATTGTCTTGTTCGATAAAGAATGCAGTTTTCAAGAAACTGGTCAACATTCTTTGGTGACATTCCACAAAGGCAGATTTTGCTAGTTCCAAATTTGAGCTTCCGGAACATCTGCTGTCTCATTCTGTAGTGCCCGGTTCTGAAGCGAAAGATAAGACGTTGATCATGGGATCACTTCTATATAATAGCCGTCTCTCTTGTGATTCAGATGAGAGCTTATCTATTTCTTCATTTTATTCTGTTCACAATTAGCTTCTTCATTTCTTCTGGATCGAGTGCAATGTTCAATTGTGTGTTTGTTCATTCGCTTTTGCAAGTGTAACAGCCTTCTCATTTCCTCCAAGTTCAAATATATGCTGGTATCCATTGAATATTTTTTTTTTTTTGCTGTCGTTATTGAGCTTGATAAGTGCTGTCCTGAGTCATTTCACATAGGAGGAATCAGAATTTTCCAAGCATTGGAGGATTATTTTGGAATCGGTTTGAAAGACTATCTGACTGTGCGGGGTAATTAGGGATTTACAGCAAGGTAGCTGCTAGTTCTAGTGCTTCCTTTTCTGCTCTGGGGCTATCGAAGAGCTCTCCAGTTGAAATGTGGATTGTTCATGTTTATCTCCATTGGTCTATTCAATGAGTATTCCAGCTTCTCCATGTGTGGGTATCTTATGAGATGAACCATCCGTGTCAACTCTGATCCACTGATTGTAAAGATAATAAGTTTATAGAAAAGAGTTGACTATTTCCTTGAGCTCTGTTGGTGGGGGGGGGGTATATAGTATTATGTTCCATAGAGTCTCTTATAGAAGGAAGAGAGCTTGAGTCCCAGATGGAGATTCACTGGTGTTGTTGTTGTTGTTGTTGTTGATTGGATTCCAGAGTTCAACTTGGTGCTTCTATTTGTTAGGTTCTGAGATTCCTGAGTGAAATTAATCCTTTTGAGACATTGTTAGTACCAGTTTTGTGGACTTGAGTTTTGAGTGGGTTTCTCTCTAAGGTTGCCATTTGAGTGAATTGGGAAAGGATTTGTATTTCTCTTTCTTCCCCCCAGAGAGACTAGAGCGCAGAGTGTTTCCTCCATAGCTCTTATATGTATGAGCGTAGCCAGGATTTGGGGGGGGGGGGTAATGAGTGATATAATTCACGGGCAAAAGAAATGATGCTAGGAAGGGGTGGGGCGTTATAAAGTGGGCCGCATCAATTTAACATATACTAACATGCCTTATGGGGCGTTATAAAGTGGGCCGTATCAATTCAACATATACTAACATGCCTTATGGGGTGTTATAAAGTGGGCCGTGTCAATGCAACATATACTAACATGCCTTATGGGGCGTTATAAAGTGGGCCGTGTCAATGCAACATATACTAACATGCCTTATGGGGCGTTATAAAGTGGGCCGTATCAATTCAACATATACTAACATGCCTTATGGGGCGTTATAAAGTGGGCCGTGTCAATGCAACATATACTAACATGCCTTATGGGGCGTTATCAAGTGGGCCGTATCAATTCAACATATACTAACATGCCTTATGGGGCGTTATAAAGTGGGCCGTATCAATTCAACATATACTAACATGCCTTATGGGGCGTTATAAAGTGGGCCGTGTCAATGCAACATATACTAACATGCCTTATGGGGCGTTATCAAGTGGGCCGTATCAATTCAACATATACTAACATGCCTTTTGGGGCGTTATAAAGTGGGCCGTATCAATTCAACATATACTAACATGCCTTATGGGGCGTTATAAAGTGGGCCGTATCAATTCAACATATACTAACATGCCTTATGGGGCGTTATAAAGTGGGCCGTGTCAATGCAACATATACTAACATGCCTTATGGGGCGTTATAAAGTGGGCCGTGTCAATGCAACATATACTAACATGCCTTATGGGGCGTTATCAAGTGGGCCGTATCAATTCAACATATACTAACATGCCTTTTGGGGCGTTATAAAGTGGGCCGTATCAATTCAACATATACTAACATGCCTTATGGGGCGTTATAAAGTGGGCCGTATCAATTCAACATATACTAACATGCCTTATGGGGCGTTATAAAGTGGGCCGTATCAATTCAACATATACTAACATGCCTTATGGGGCGTTATAAAGTGGGCCGTGTCAATGCAACATATACTAACATGCCTTATGGGGCGTTATCAAGTGGGCCGTATCAATTCAACATATACTAACATGCCTTTTGGGGCGTTATAAAGTGGGCCGTATCAATTCAACATATACTAACATGCCTTATGGGGCGTTATAAAGTGGGCCGTATCAATTCAACATATACTAACATGCCTTATGGGGCGTTATAAAGTGGGCCGTGTCAATGCAACATATACTAACATGCCTTATGGGGCGTTATAAAGTGGGCCGTGTCAATGCAACATATACTAACATGCCTTATGGGGCGTTATCAAGTGGGCCGTATCAATTCAACATATACTAACATGCCTTATGGGGCGTTATAAAGTGGGCCGTGTCAATGCAACATATACTAACATGCCTTATGGGGCGTTATCAAGTGGGCCGTATCAATTCAACATATACTAACATGCCTTATGGGGCGTTATAAAGTGGGCCGTATCAATGCAACATATACTAACATGCCTTATGGGGCGTTATAAAGTGGGCCGTTTCAATTCAACATATACTAACATGCCTTATTGGGCGTTATAAAATGGGCCGTTTCAATTCAACATATACTAACATGTCTTATTGGGCGTTATAAAATGGGCCGTGTCAATTCAACATATACTAACATGCCTTATGGGGCGTTATATGTATATATAGTTCGTCCATCGTGGTTCGATAATGACCACTTTGTCATCCAGAGGCTGAGGGCTTTGCACTGGGGTTTTATGCCTCCTCATGTGGCTGGTGAGATCTATGTGAGCCCGGAATGTTCGGCCGCTCACTGGGCAGGTTATTCCAGCTGGAGCTAGTGTCGTTTGCCTTGCTATTCTTTTCTGGCGTTTTTCTTCTGCCAGCGTTGCTCTCTTTTTCTCAGCAACCTGTGCGCCAGTTTTCACAGCGCGACGCCATGATGCTCTGTCATGTGCCTCTGTCTCCCAGGTGCCTGGGTCTATGCTGAACGCCTTCAGAGAAGCTTTGAGGGTGTCCCTGAAGCGCTTTCTTTGACCACCTTGCGAGCGCTTTCCTTCGCTTAGTTTGCCATACAAGAGTCGTTTAGGGATGCGGTGGTCTTCCATTCTGTAGACGTGACCTGCCCATCGCAGCTGGGACTGCATCAGGTTTGTGTGGATGTTTTGCAGACACGCTCTTCGAAGAACTTCTGTATCTGGTATCTTGTCTTGCCATTTGACATTTAGTATTTTTCTCAGACATGTTATGTGGAAGTGGTTCAGTTTCTTTGCATGTTTACTGTACACAGTCCATGTTTCTGAGGCATAGAGCAATGTAGGGAGGATGACGGCTCTATAGCCCCTAGCTTTGTGTTTGTGGTGATGCCACGTCTGTTCCAGACATTTGTAGACAGTCTGCCATAGGATTCACTGGCCTTGGCGATACGCAGGTCGATTTCACTATCAATTTTTCCATTTCTGGAGAGTGTGCTGCCAAGATATGTAAATGTGTCCACTGCGTTTATATCCTGTCCATTTATAGTGATGCTTGGATCCGAGTAGGCTTTCCTAGGAGCAGGTAGATATTAGACTTCAGTCTTGTTCGTATATGGGGCCTTATATAGTGGGCCGTATCAATTCAATATATACTAACATGCCTTTTGGGGCGTTATATAGTGGGCCGTATCAATTCAATATATACTAACATGCCTTTTGGGGCGTTATATAGTGGGCCGTATCAATTCAATATATACTAACATGCCTTTTGGGGCGTTATATAGTGGGCCGTATCAATTCAATATATACTAACATGCCTTTTGGGGCGTTATATAGTGGGCCGTATCAATTCAATATATACTAACATGCCTTTTGGGGCGTTATATAGTGGGCCGTATCAATTCAATATATACTAACATGCCTTTTGGGGCGTTATATAGTGGGCCGTATCAATTCAATATATACTAACATGCCTTATGGGGCGGGGAGGGGGGAAAGTAATACTAAAATTCTCAGGCCGTTCCAGATATACGTAACATATACCAGAACCCGCCATTATGTTTGACCCCATATCTTTTTTATTGCGAAGGGTGTGAGTACTAGATGCATAAATCTATTAGTGAGGGATGAGGCATCATTATCAGAGTTACAATTTTTATATTGCGCACTGTCAATATTTGCTCATTGAATCTTTTTTAAAAAATTGCTAAATATTGTATTTATTCTTTTAATAGACACAAACCGTAAGATTCCATTTTTTCTATAACGTAGGTCAAACAATTTAAATTCAAAACCCGGTCAGTAGATGCAATCAATTCGTGTGTCACTCCCTTCCTTTGAATAGCGTTCAGTACATCTGTGTACAATGTAGAACAAAGTATTTCTTGCCTTGTGTCAATCTATTTTAATTTCCGATCTTCTTTGTCAGCCTTGTCCAGATCTCACGTGGGCGTGTTGATATTAATATAGACTCGCGCACACACACACACACATATATGCCTATATTTGATATACATGATCATTTCAACAGATGTTTGGTTACAAGTAATGAAGGCTAAGACACAGAAATGAAAACCTTTCCAATAATAAACCAAGATAAAGCTATATGACTTCTGAAGAAACTCAGACACGGAATAAAGATTAGGATCTAATGCTTTGTAACATGAACCTAAGACACCAACAACAAAAAAACCAGTCTAGTCGAATAATTTCAATTGTTAATAATATGATCGTCTAAAGTTAACCTGCTCGTTGCGGAAAAAAATGTATTAAATTAAACGAAGTAAAACTCCTGAATATCGGTTGGATTATTTTCCAAGACATGAGTGAAGATTTTCCGCAGTGATATTTCAAGAGAACGTTGTTTCATTGGTGGGATTACACATTGAGTGCGCAGTTCTCAAAGTCACCTAAGAAGTGACCCAGTAGATTGGATTCCTCTGGTCGTCTGTTTCCTCACCTGAGAAATCTATCATAAGCTTTAACATATATTCTGAGATAGGTTTGTAATGATTTCTAGGTTGCGTCATGTTATCTATGAGCCTAGATTACCTAGATATAACAAGAGAATATTCGTCTCAGTTGTTAAGGTCAACAACGATCTTGTCACGTGTTTAGGAGTACTTAAAATGATTGGCTACCACCGAATATGTCAGTTATGACGTACGTAAGTGTCTCGAGTTCAAGAATGAAACGAGATGTGAGTTTCCGTCAAGATTAAATTGGAAAGTCTACTAATAATCAAATCTGTAATTGTATTTCACGAGGCGATATAAAAAAAAATGCTGAATCGCGCTATAATTATCGTAGCTGCATTTTTGCGATTTTGTTGAGAAACATACCGGCTTCAGTGGTGCATGGAGTGTGTATGTGAGGTGGGGGTTCACAGACGAGACCAATCGTTCAAATTAGCCTCAACGCCGACCTGCAACGTCGCAACCTGTGGGAAGTGGAGACGAATAGCTCGTTGCCACGTTGTACATACTTGTGACGCTGCCCACGTGTCGCACATTGCAGGCCAGTGTTAAGACCTTCCATGACGACCGGTCTCGTCACAGACCCAGGCCCCATCTCTTCAAAGTATCGTCGAGTCCAATGAAATCGATTCTCTGCTTCGTTGTGGGCCGAGGGGCCGGATGGCACCGATTGTAAAACATAAACAACACCTACACGTGCAAACACCAAACAGCCTAGTTCTCTTGAAGTGGAGATAGTTTTAAACATCTTCTAACGCTTTTCTCATTGCTGCATTCTCTCTGTAAATATTCATTGCAATGAATCATATACTGATTCTACAGATTTAAACTGTTTTTTCAAAAGAGAACCAGTTTTTAAAATGTATACTTTTTTAATGATTCTGTAACTTATAAAAACAACTTTCCTTCTTACTAAGTCTGTCATTAAGTCAATGGATCGTCCCAAGAAAATGTTGCTATTGCTTTTCGAGCCACTCTCACTGACACCCATGTCAATCCAATTTGTGCAGATGTTAAAAGTGTGTCATGGGAAATGAAACATGAACTCCGAATGGTCGAATAAGGAAATGACCATTTTCAAACATAAATCAGAGAAAATGATAAATATTGTAGTAACGCGGACTTGGGCATTGCCACCCGCACAATATTGCGCAATATTTAACACAGGAAAAGAACGTACTGTTTAGAGAGAGATATAATTTCCTTCCGCCAAAGTAAGAAAAAACAAGGTTACAAAGACAGTTTGTGTGGAAACACACAAAGTGGTCCACACAGGCAGGTAAAATGGCAGGTTTCAATATTATCAGAATGAAATTCTACCAAAGACAAATGACAGAAAATACAATGGCTACAAGAAAGAGATATGGATAAGATACACCCAAATCTCATATCCGTCTAGATGTTGAATAATTCCACCGTGTTTTGCAATACAACAGCTTGATTTGCTTTAGACGTGTCGCTGAATCCGGACAAATTGTTGCGAGATGGCTTATTTTCTTGCTATTTTCTAGATTGACGATATCGAATTCTTGTTTTCAAATCTACAAAACTCATCAATATCCTTTGTTGGTGTTGAGTCTTTGATCGACGATGTTTCGTAGGACGTAAACCTGTTCAGTACTTGAGTTGCTTTTTCAAAAGCAGCTGAGAAAGACCAGTATAATTAAAAACCTTTTCAGTAAGGAGCTTTTATATAATCTCTAATAAAAAAATATGTTCAACTCAATGTTTCTAAATTCAATAATTGTAAATTTTTAATTTATGTAATAACTTTTGATAAAATGTAATTAACCATTGTGGAGCCCTATGCGAAACGGATTGCGAGGGGGGCCCAGTTTGGGTAGGGAAACGGATAATAAGTGAAAATTAATAGTTTTTATTAGAAAATAAATTCGTCTTTGCATTTTATTCATTCTTTACTACGTACAGAATTACTTTACGAGCCTTGTGTGTAGCGAAGTCATACAGTATATCAAACAAATTCTGATTCCTACATAGATCACGCTCAGTAGCAAGAATTACCAAATGTTTCAATCTATCTTCGAGGATTGTTGACCTCAAGTAATTCTTCATTAGTTTGAGGCGCAAGAAGCTCCTTTCACCAGATTCCACAATTACGGGTATTGTATAATGTCGTTTTTTTATCGCGCGTAGAATTGGCGTTTTCCATATTGAATGACAACCAAAAATGAAAAAAAAAAATTATATATTTCAAAAGATTTTTATGAGTTTTCAAAAGATTTTAATAATTTCCGGATATTTCCGTTACTTTTTCGTATATTTTTGCGATTCAGAAGATTTCCAGGAGTTCTTAGTTATAAAATGGTTTAATTTAATAATTTACACCTAGGATTAGCGTGGGGCCAATGAAAGTGCGGGGCCCACTGCGGTCGCATAGGTTGCAGTGGCCTAAAGCTACGCCGCAGGTCGACTAGTTGTATTCTATTGTATACATTTATAGCTCCTCCTTCGTGGTCGAAGATTTACAATAGATTTGTATAAAATTAATACATTTTTACTATATGAACTGTGAATAGACCTTGCTTTTAATTACCTAACTGTATAAAATTTAGCTCTTGTGATATTAAGGGAAAGTAACCCTTGAATGATTACGGGCACGACATGGCCTAAATTGTGCCGATGTGCCAAAAAATCAAAACTCAAACTCGAAGATGAGCACATTTCTCAATTCCTATGGACTCGAAGATGACTGTAAAGTCAAATCCTCGCTTTAATAAGCCGGCCGCATACGTGGCATGGGTGTGTCAGGTCAGTTGCAGATAGGCCTGCATCTTCTCTCAGCTTTTTGTTGGTTCGACCCTCTTCAACCCTGGTCACTCTTCTTGCTTCAAATCTTGAGACTCCAAGACTCTTAGACTCAAGAGCTAGTGCTTCCCAGCTGTGAATGTCGATATCGAATTCCTTGAAGGAGCTCTTAAGAGCTTCTTTGTAGCGCTTGTATTGTCCTCCCTGTGAGAGCTTTCCTGCAACTCCCCGTACATAATGTTTATACATTAAAACACCTACCGGATACTTCAAGTTAGCACTCATGTTAACTCCCTTGATTGGAGTTGCACTTCGCAATGATTACATTGAAAATACAGAAACTAAATGCAATTAGAATGTCGCTAGTAAGATCATTTACAACAACATTCTCCATTCAGACATATACTCTAGAAACATTTTCTTAAACAACTTATAAAACAGTTTGTGTGGAAACACAAATTCAAAATCGGCCCCGAAGTGGTCCACCCAGGCAGGTAAAAAGGCAGGTTTCAATATTTTCAGAGAGAATATCAATTACATTCTATCAAAGGCAAATGACAGAGAAGAATGAAGAAAGAAGGTTGACAGATCTTGTATGGTGCCCCAACAGTCCAGCAGACCAAGAGATAGGTGAAAGTGAAGTAGAAGTTCGATGTGAACTTGGTTGAACTAATGTAACCTAAAATGATTATCTAATTGATCTTTAAAGGGTCAATCTCGTATTCAAAGAAAAAAAAAAGAGAAAAAAACATTGTCGTTTATAAAAAATCTCCCTCTCTGCCCTGATAGCACGCCAGTACAGTTCACGGTATAATATGATAAAACTACTTTATTAATTGTTGTTAGAAATTATGTTCCGCTTATATGCATACAAAATAGTTTTTTTCTTTTTTAGATCTAAAAGTACACATTTTTTGTAAATGTTGTAGTTAATATGACAGAACTTATTTAACTTAGTAATAGAAATGTAAAAAATAATAAATAAAAAATCTAAAACCGTTTGCATAAATATATTAAAAATATGGTTAATAGTCATCTCCCTTACTAAACAGCCTCCCAAGTTTGTTACTATTAATAGTAAAAGGTTGTAAAAATTGTGTATTTTATGAAAAAAAACAACTGCTTGCATAGTTGATTTTAGAAACTAATTTTTTAACGCTTTCAGAAAAGAAAAAAGTAGAGGGCATCAGAACTTTGTATGGTCTAAAATTATCATGATGTCGGATTTTCAATATCTTTTCTAGATTTAAACGGGACGGATGGACGGACGGAAGGACAGACCACACAAAGCTAATAGCGTCTATTCCCCTTTTGGGGGACGCTAAAAAGATAAAAGAAAAAGGTAAAGAACTTATTTCAGACCTTGCGATATATTGGGCAGTTGAGTTAATATTTTTTTTTATGACGGACGGTTTTCGATGGTGTCATATGGCCAGCACAACGACCAACCGCTTTTACTTCGCCCAACTAATTTCAGGGGTGTCCGAAGAATCACAAATTTAAAAATCTTACCAAACCCCCTCGATTTGGAAGTTAAGCGCTTGACCCCCCAAAAAGGTAAAAACAAAACAAAAATACTTTGAGATTCTTTCTCATTACAAACACGATAAAAATCATCATTGAAAAAAAAAAAGACAAAATAACTCTTTTATGTCTCCTTGGAAATTAAATTGCGAATGTAAATCTTACATGTAAAGTTTGAGTGACAATGCTGTAAGAATGTACTTTTCTTTTTTTGTTTCTTTGTAATATCCTGTTACATGTAATGCACTTTTGTAAACCAAACTCCAGCCAGGATGATAAAGATATTATTAATTTAAAAGCGAATGATCATTCTCTGACACTGCCAGGGTCGAGCAAAGCTTAAATTTAAAAAATTGTATTGTAGTCCTCCTAAAAGAGTCCACAGAAATGTTCTGGTGATATGGCAAGCCTGCAGGAGTAATGCCCTCTGACAAATAACGAGATATTCTAAGAAATATTTAGGTCCTCGAATGTGTCTGTTAGGTCACTAATTCTTATCTCCTCAGTTAATATAACAAAGTTGATATAACAACAGGGTACTATTGTGACACGCTTACTGTGTGTGGTCAACCGTGACACTCGGTCAAGTGTTGGGTATAAGAGAGTTAGGGGGACTTGCGGGAAGTGACAAGTGTGTAAACAAGACGAGAGGAAGTCATCTAGAGGAGTTGGTTATCTGTATATAACGTCTGCCGTGTATGTATGCTATGTTGAAATGCTTCACAATTAAAAGAGGCACTTTAAACGTAAAAGGACTTGTTTCTTCACAACTGGCGACCACGACGAGATACGACGAGGCACAAGTAAGTGGAAATGTCGATGTACAAAATATATAGAGATGCGGGCAACGAAAATGGCCTGCAAGGCGAAGAACTTGAAAAGTTCATTACACTAAAAATAGCGCAGGAAGAAGAAAGGAAAGAAAGGAGATTTAATAGGGAAGAAGCCAAAAAGAAAGAAGAAGATAGTAGAAGGAAGGAAATCTTACAACTAGAACTTAAGCTTAAAGAAAAGAAAGACAAAGAACAGCAAAATGAAAAGGAGGCAAACTTTAACAAATACAAACAATTAGACAGAATGTTTCCATTTGACGAGAGCCAGTATTGCGTATTTACTCATATCTACTGAGATTTGAGGACATAGCAAAAGCATGCAACCTCCCACAGTCTGAGTGGGCAAGAAGCCTCACATGGCGCTTAAAAGGGAGAGCCATCAACATTTGCCTTCAAATGAGAGATGAAGAAAGAAAAGAGTACGTGGCCGTGAAGAAGGCGTTGCTGAGACAGTTTGGCTCCACAAGTTACGAATAACGAAGGAGATTGAAAGAGTCGACACCTCTGGCGAACGACGATCCACAAATATTCATCACCAACATGTCGATTTACTTCGATCGATGGGTAGACCTGTCAAAAGTGGATCACAAATATGAAACCCTCAGAGAACACATCATAATGGACGCTGTGATGGAAGCTTACAATAATAATGTGAAAACATACGTCACGGAGCGAGAACCAAAGACCATCAGCAGCCTGATAGCACAACTAAGGCAGTATAAGGCCGCACACCCAAGGGAAGTGTTAGCAAGAGAGAACCCAACTGCGGCATCAGCTTTTATGGTGAACAACGCTGCAAGAAAGCGGATTCCAAGCCCTCTATATCGAAGAGTGAACGCTGAGAAGAGCCCAACATATAGATATCGAAGAGAGAACACAGATAATAGACCAACATATACATATTAGAAAGACACAGCTAAGAGCCCAACATATACATATTAAAAAGACACAGCTAAGAGCCCAACATATACATATTAGAAAGACACAGCTAAGAGCCCAACATATACATATTAGAAAGACACAGCTAAGAGCCCAACATATACATATTAGAAAGACACAGCTAAGAGCCCAACATATACATATTAGAAAGACACAGCTAAGAGCCCAACATATACATATTAGAAAAGACACAGCTAAGAGCCCAACACATACATATTAGAAAGACACAGATAAGAGCCCAACATATACATATGGAAGAGGGAAAGATGAAGAAAAGAGCCCAACATATACCTAAAAGGAACGAGAATACAGACGTAACCAGCAAAAAGTTCGTTTCCAATGTCAAATTTGTGATAGAACAGAGACTTGCTTCTACAACCGATGCAATAAAGATTGGATAAACAAACCAAGAGATTGAGCATTTGCTGTCAAACACGCTAATAAACTGCAGGTATACCCAGGGTTCGTGGGAGAACAGATGTCAAACGTACTGTACGATACAGGTACAACCGCAATTTTAGTCGCAAAAGAATACGTCAACCCACAAAAGTACATCGGAGGAAGACAAGACTGTTGGTTACACTGGTCAAGTAACTACATATCTGGTAGCACGTATCAACATACACACACCGTTCATCAGTGGTTGGCATGAGGCTTTAGTACTAGACAATAAGCCTGACAATGTCGGCCTTATCATTGGCTGTATCAAAGGCTTTAAACCTTGCACAGTAGAAGAATTGAACAAGTGCAAAGAAAACTACACACAGAAATGTTCCATGGTTACTACAAGAGCTCAGAAGAAAGCAGAAGAAGTGCTAAATACAAACGATAAGATACAAGTTCCTTATAATAAGGAAAATGAAAATACAGCAACAGAAAATAGAGATATAAGAAGTCATAATCAAGAAAACAACCCGAATGAAATCTCCACAGAAAGTCAAGACCCATTACAGATTAAAACAGAACAATTTGTCAGTGAACTGAAAAAGGATCCAGATCAAATAAAACTCATAGAAAGTGAAGCTCCACCAAGATGAGGGTTAATCAAGATAGGCGAAGATGGTGTCTATGTGAGAGAAATTCATCTGAAAGCAGGCAAGACACAGCAATTGCTAGTTTCAAAGAAATATAGAGCAACAATTTTAAAGCTTGCACATGATACCCCGTTTGCCGGACATATGAGAGTAAAGAGAACATTGGAAAGAATCTTGAAAGAATTTTTTTGGCCTAGTATTACGCAAAAAGTCAAGGCCTACATAAAATCTTGCCATATTTGCCAAATACATGGAGCAAGCTCCAATACAAACAACAGACTTAAGTGAAATGTCATTTGAGAAGATAGCTGTAGAAACTATTGGACCAATGCCAGTAATATCCTGAAGAGGCCATCGCTACATATTGACTGTTGTTAGACATGTGCACACGGTTTCCAGAAGCAATACCATTGAAAAGAATTTCTTCCGAAGATGTCGGAGACGCACTAACAGCAATATTTTCAAGAACAGGTTACCCTCGAATAATACTGAGCGCTCAAGGCACTCAGTTCAAATCAAATGAATTCGCACAGTTTTGCAAAACTATGAATATGAAACAACAATTTGCTACCCGTTTTCACCCCCAATCGAATGGGATGTGGGAACGCCTGAACTCAACTCTGAAAACAATGCTGAACAAAGTAGCACAGGACAACCCAACAGACTGGGACAAGCTGATCAACCCCATACTGTTCGCCTACAGAGAAATACCACACACAACAACGGGGTTCTCACCATTCGAGATGCTCTATGGCTCACCTGTTAGAGGACCCATGTCACTATACAGAGAATTTCTAGTTAATAGGAACATAGAACACGACGTACTGACAGGATACGATCTTGTCAAGACCAAATATAATCGAAGCATGCGAAACTGTCCAAAAGCAAGCAAACAAAGAGAAACCAGAACTTTTGAAAAAGCAAATCAGGGTCGAAAGTTGAGAACTATACAAGTTGGTGATAATATCATGGTTCTGCTGCCTGACAAAAATAATCAGCTATTTTTAAAAGGGCAGGGCCCATTCCAAGTTACAAAGGTGATTTCGAAGGTCGACTACAGTATAAACATCAGAGGGCTAGACAAAGTATTTCACATCAATATGCTGAAGCTGTACATGCCCAGACCATTTACTCTTTCAACGAACGCTTAGCAAGACACGCAAGACAGTCAGAGAGTCATGGTGATAGAAACAATAGAGGAATCAGATGAATTACCATGTCCAGTTATTGAAAGCTGTGAAACTGTAAAAGATATAGACAAATCACACCTCCAGTATCCAGTTAAGCAAGATATTGATAAAGCATTAAAAGTGTCTTCTCAGACGACATAGTACTCCAGCTTCCAGACATCAGAAACCCTTTCTACTTGGCAACAGATGCATCCTCCACAGCAGTGGGAGGCACTTTAATGCAGAAGTGTAAAGCAACGCTACGACCAGTATACTACATTAGCAGAAAGCTGAACGCAGCAGAACAGGAATATTCAACAATAGAGCTCTAGCTATTGTGTTCTACATAACGAAACTATCCCTTTACTTGCTTGGGAAATCATTCATCTTGTTAACAGATCCCGCCCCACTAGCTTATATCAATACAAATAAGCTAGCCAACTAGAGGATTACTAGATGGGCTTTAAAACTTCAAGACTTCAGCTTTACAGTTCAAGCTATTCCGGGACAATCAACGTGATTGCTGACGTGGTGACAAGATGTGTCTAGGGACCGCTGGACGTAGATTTATTAATTAATTAGCTTATGAGAAAATTAACAAATACCTTGTAAGATAACTTTAAATTCTGTCTTGTCAAGATTGAATTAACAGTACGCTCCAGAATTTTTTTTTATTTCATTCAGAGATGTGAAAATTGTACTACAATTTAGTGTTTTTTTTATGTTTGTTGCATTGATTGTAGTC
Source organism: Biomphalaria sudanica (assembly GCA_036873155.1). Taxonomy (NCBI): domain Eukaryota; kingdom Metazoa; phylum Mollusca; class Gastropoda; family Planorbidae; genus Biomphalaria; species Biomphalaria sudanica. The sequence goes on along the minus strand of JAZGLO010005619.1, from coordinate 26,178 downwards.
ATAAATGTCCGTAAAAGAAACACAAAGTAAACAATTTCCTTAATTTGGAAGATGTTTTGATGTAACATAAAGTATTAACTAATTGTGTATTTTTCACCTTACAATGTTGGCATTCAAAAGACTATCGTTACCGGTACATAGGAAAAAAACTAAATGCGGGATTTTTTTTATATAAGTTGTATAATATAACAGGAAAGCTTTCTTCATTTTCAGTTTTTAAGCTTCAACTCCTCCCCAAAAGGTACTAGGCTACATTAACATAGTCAAGCTACGAGAAATTCATTCAACAGTGTTATAAAAACTAAAGCAAAATACTGTCACCAAATTCCAGGAGGGTGTTGGGACTTTAAGGTTAAATTCTACCCCCGTATAAGAAAACTAAAGCAAAACGTTAGTAATCACGTGATTGTAGCATTGGGGATTTTGAAATTCAATCCCACCCCTCCTTTAAAAAAAATATTTCATACTTTGATCTCTCTTTCTTTCATTTTCTGAAATCCATGTATATAGTAAATCTACGAGAACTCAAGTCACAACCTTCAAGAAACAAAAGCAAACTAAATTTATTTGAGGTTCAATCCATCACCAATTAAAGCTTTCTCTTATTGATCTAAGTAGCGACCAGTCGCTGGGCTCCATTAATAAAGTGCAGTGAATTAAAAATTTGATATTTGACCTGCAATTTTTGTAGCAAAAGGCACATATACATTTCTATGTACGCTTTATACTCCTAGCAGGTACTTTTGATTTGCATGTTTCGGATGTTCAATCAGAATTGAAAGATTGCAAACCGTGACTTTGCGTTAAATATTACATCCCAGATATATATATATATATATATACCTAGTTACCTAGATCACACACAAACTGTGATTGAACATGAGTTCCCTTAGAAAATATTATTCTTGAAAACATATCCATGCATGTATATTGTCAGGGCCGGATTTTGAGTTGTGGAGGCCTCGGACAACGATGGAGTGGTGGTCCATAATTTTTTTCCAAATGAAAGAAACATTTTTTTATCACTTTTATTGACAAAAATAAAATCAACAAAGAATGTAGCAAGTAGTTTAAGTCAAATTGAATTATAAATTTAAATTGCGAGTTTTTTTTTCAACGAAAAGTAGTTGATGATTTCTCTAAAATCTTCAGGAGTAAAGCACTTTCACAACTAAGTGTGGGGGTTAGCTTCTAGCTCAAGGATCAATCACTTTCACTACTAAGTGTGGGGGTGGCTTCTAGCTCAAGGAGTCAATCACTTTCACTACTAAGTGTGGGGGTTAACTTCTAGCTCAAGGAGTCAATCACTTTCACTACTAATTGTGGGGGTGGCTTCTAGCTCAAGGAGTCAATCACTTTCACTACTAATTGTGGGGGTGGCTTCTAGCTCAAGGAGTCAATCAATTTCACTACTAAGTGTGGGTGTTAGCTTCAATAGCCGTTTTCTCTCATCGTAGCTTGGAGCCAATATTTTATCATTTTCACTTAAGACTCACGTGATAGCCTCTAAACATCACACTTCTTACGTTGTGAACCACATCGTCATAGTAAGGGTTAACTACGACAGTGTTGCCAACTGTAAGATAGATATATTGTAAGTAGAAATGAAACAAAAGATTGTCCTTAACAAAAAATGTTAAATTTCCTGGCTCCATCAAAATGTTTTTTAAACCTCTTTAGTGGAGGCCACATCTTGTGGAGTTCCCTGGGTTGTAGCCAAGCCTGCCCTGTCTTAACCACGCCCTGTGTATTAGACAGAACAAATGAAGTCTTCCATTTTTTAAAATTTTATTTAAAAAAAAAAAAAGAAAACCAAAAGTAGCACAATACAGGTGATGGTGAAATCAGATTTGGAAATAGTTCTTATTGAGTTTAAGATCGACAGACTGATGCACGGAATCAGAGAGCAGAATTTTTTGGTAAAGCGTTAAAAAGGCCAAACGGATTTTTAAAATTATTATTTTGTTGTTTTTGTTTGCGCTGCCTTCTTGACCCCTCTCTGGTTACGGTTTGTGATCACATGCATTATCTTTTCCTTTAAACAAAAATTCATTCCTATTTTCTCGCCCTGGAGCATGATCTACTGTCGTATTGACACTGTGAGTTGTCTGCCCCACGGTCTCTTCCATCGGTGTTTCCGTTACCTCTCGCCGTCCGTACACCCACATATTCCCTTTCATGATATATATGTCAGTGAGACATGACTTCCACTTACCATCTGCTTTCACTTCCTCAGAGAAGTAAGTACATGTGTCTCACACGTGTTCGTCTCTTTAATCTATAATTCTCTTTTCCAGACTGAGTCTCTATTTTGTTTTATTAACGATCACATTTGTAATCACTTTTTAGACTTTAATTTTCTTGTGCACTCTACGATCTAAATATGTCTAGTTTAATACGTAGGCTATATCATACTTATAGTGCTGTTATCTTTAATCTTATTAATTTTCTTTAATAACTATTGTTAAGTGTATCCCAATTGATGCCACCTTGCAAAGTCTGCTTGTGTAATTTACTGGGCAATGTTAATAAGTAGAATATCTGTTTGAATAATTAATGAAGTTGATGTTGTTGTTTTTTTAAAGGTGTTATGTCTTTTTTTCCCGCTCATCTTATCAATTACAGAAATAAAAACATTAGTACATCTTGGTCTGCACCTGCAAGAGGTAGGACATTGTCAAGTGCGGCGCGAACACTCGTAGAGAAAAAAAAAATGAATGCTAAGCCAAGGCATATTGAGACCTTTAACAAAAAAGGTAAAGATTTAGAGGGAAAGAATATTGACATATATTTGCAGATTGGCACACTGGAACACTTTAATGGCGCATTTCTCAAACAGCAAGTCAATAAAGGAGAGGTTAATATAAAAAATATTTTGAACAAGTAATCTAATATATAAAGTAGAAACTAAGGACTATTTCTCTTCGGCGTAAAAAATACGCTGGTGCTCACCCTTTTCGACAGCTAGGGTGTCTGGGTCTAAGGAGTGCTGTAAGCTTTCATAGCGATGTTCGGGGCGGAGCCCCGGTGCCAAGCGTTTTATAGCTTTTTTTTAATTGCTCAAACGCATAATCCCGATGTCTGCAGTTCACGATCCGACCTACTAAAAAAGGGGCAGGTTAAATGAAGTGAAACAACGTAAGGTGGGGGTAAAAGGGTGATACCGAAGTAAGAGTGGCCATCGAGCCACATCTACTGTAAGACATGAGTGGCCATCGAGCCAGATCTACTGTATGTCTTTGACATATTCATTGTGAGATTATCTTCATGTTCAGTGAAACCTCTTGTAATATGCATGTTTTTTGTCAGCAACTGAAGTTCCAGAACGATGATTAAATGCTTTGTGGTAAGTCGACCATTTCAACGCGCGTCAAATGGGTAGAATTGTTTTGGTGGACACATATCAGAATGCCTTATTTATAAAAAAAATAAAACAACTTTTGAATTAAGCTTTTACTTGATAAATATTCAAAATTAAATTTATAGTCCCTAGCTACATTGCAAATACAACCGATTTTTTTTCCCTAGAAAAAATAGACAATTAAGCCCCCATCTGCAAAATGCACCCCTTAGGTTAAGATTTAGATTTAGAGGAGTTTAAGTGTTGCACCAGAAAAAAATAACTATATGTATGAAGATATACTTGATAAATAGGCCTACGATCATTAAAAAAACATTCCAGTTATTACCTAGCGACGCTTTCAATTTCGCTAACCAACCATACTATTGTGTGCGAAATTTTAGCTTTAAATAAATTATTCACTTGATATTGTACAGGACTCAAATTTCCGTATTATTTTTAAAGAAGTAATTAATTTTAAAATACTGTCTTTGATTTCCGAATATCTCCAATATATCCATAAATACAAAATATTTCCATAATATGTTTACTTCCTCTCCTATACATTTTTTTTTTATTTACCATGCATTAGCTCCATTCTGCATTCACACCACACATTAGCTCCATTCTGCATTCACACCACACATTAGCTCCTTTCTACATTCACACCACACATTAGCTCCATTCTGCATTCACACCACATATTAGCTCCATTCTGCATTCACACCACACATTAGCTCCATTCTACATTCACACCACACATTTGCTCCGTTCTGCATTCACACCACACATTAGCTCCATTCTGCATTCACACCACACATTAGCTCCATGCTACATTCACACCACACATTAGCTCCATTCTACATTCACACCACACATCAGCTCCATTCTACATTCAAACCACACATTAGCTTCATTCTGCATTCAGACCACACATTAGCTCCATTCTACATTCACACCACACATCAGCTCCATTCTACATTCACACCACACATCAGCTCCATTCTACATTCACACCACGCATCAGCTCCATTCTACATTCACACAACACATGAGCTCCATTCTGCATTCACACCACGCATGGCGCCTGTGTTTCTAAGTTCTAACTTTTGGAAAAAAAAAAAATAAATAAATAAAGTATAAACTACTTCAAGGAATTATTTTTAAAAAAGACAATGGCCTCCATTATTAAAGTTATAATGAACTATAGAAAAGAAGACAATGGCCTCCATTATTAAAGTTATAATGAACTATAGAAAAGAAGACAATGGCCTCCATTATTTAAGTTATAATGAACTATAGAAAAGAAGACAATGGCCTCCATTATTAAAGTTATAATGAACTATAGAAAAGAAGACAATGGCCTCCATTATTAAAGTTATAATGAACTATAGAAAAGAAGACAATGGCCTCCATTATTTAAGTTATAATGAACTATAGAAAAGAAGACAATGGCCTCCATTATTTAAGTTATAATGAACTATAGAAAAGAAGACAATGGCCTCCATTATTTAAGTTATAATGAACTATAGAAAAGAAGACAATGGCCTCCATTATTTAAGTTATAATGAACTATAGAAAAGAAGACAATGGCCTCCATTATTTAAGTTATAATGAACTATAGAAAAGAAGACAATGGCCTCCATTATTTAAGTTATAATGAACTATAGAAAAGAAGACAATGGCCTCCATTATTTAAGTTATAATGAACTATAGAAAAGAAGACAATGGCCTCCATTATTTAAGTTATAATGAACTATAGAAAAGAAGTTTATAAAATTGTGTTTTTTTTCTCAAGCCGGGTATTGAGCTCGTACTTTGACACCATTAGCTCGTCTTACCAACGACTTTAGCTATTGAGCAATAGCTACATTGTATAACTGTGTAATTATTTATTGATACTTTGATTAATAGAAATCTAGATCTAGACTTTTGATTTAGAACTGTTTGTAAAATGTTTCCCATGTTTTGGATGTTCCTTCAGAGTTGAAGATAGTTTACTTCCTAGAATTTTTTTTTTATCGGGGCGGGGGAAAGGGCGGGGTAAAAATAGTTCCTTTTTTTCAAATATAACAATTAATTATTGAAAGCAAACTAATCGCTCTATAAAATTAAAAAGGAGAAATCTTTTTTTTATATTTCTTTTTCTCGCTTCTACCCACCGCTAAGATATTTGAATATACTGATATGCCCAGATATGCCATTAAAAAGGCTATAAATAGCATGCTGAAGCCTACATCTTACTGCTATTAGACCTAACGACGAATGCATTAATGAAGGTGTCGCTGCTCTTGAAGCTATTTTGGACCCTTCTTAAAGTATAGACACTAGAAGCGCACCTCAAGGACTATTGAAAGCTGTCTGTGATTTTACATTAAACTGCGATGTCTTTGATTTTACCTTAGCATTTCTTTCTATTAGGTAGATTTAATGGAACAAGTCTGCTCGTTATTTTGTAAGTTTCCTTATTTCGCTTCCATATTTCTCCATATCATTTTCCCTTCTTTTTCTATTTTACTTTATTTTCATATCAAACGGATATTTATAGTAGAAACTCAACAAAGAGGAATTACTTTGTTTGAAACTTATCACAAAAATCTACTCTAAAACCATAGGCTATTTAATTTATGATCCAATAGTCTAGACTGACAGACTATCACTTTGTTCAACAGTCTAGCCAATGTATTGATGTCCTTGGTTTCTTCGAACTACATACATGCTAATACAAGTATATAAATAAACATCACCACAACACGAGTTTATCAATGATATGCCAATGTTTAACTAAAACCTGACGCAAAAACTCGTTTCGCATTAATAATATTATTGGAGATTTGAGACTACGCATATACAATGCAAAAAAAAGATTTGTTACCAATGTAATAGATATTCATGGATATTTGGAATAGATTGGATGGAATTTATCTTTAAAAAAATTATATACTTTTAATCGTATTTTAAATATAAAAAGTACAAATAAAACTAAAACTAATCATCGTGTACAACATTTGACACGAGGAGTTTGGGATTAAGGGGAATTAACAAAGTCTATAAAAAATAAAAATATCAAAATAAAAAATTTAAAAAAAAAAAGAGAGATCTGATGACAAGTTCGTGATTAGTCTCCTTTTTTCCCCCCCGAAGGTTACACGGCGGAGAATGGGTAAAGGTGGTTGATGGTTGATTATATCTTCTCTTAAAGATGGAAAACTTGCCTCTGTAGAAATTCGAAGAAGTGAAATTCAACTGGCGGCTTTTTTTTTTCTGCTAGAATAAAATTGTATCAATTAAATGACGTCTATTTCAAGTCTCGTCTCCTTCATAACCTATCACATTACTGCAGACGTCATTTGTGGATGACATCTAAGATCTCTTTCACTCTCTACTCTCTCTCTCTATTCTATCTCTCTCTCTCTCTCACTCTCTCTCTCTCTCTATCTATCTATCTCTCTCTCTCTCTATTTGTCTATCTATCTATCTATCTATCTATCTATCTATCTATCTATCTATCTATCTATCTATCTATCTATCTATCCCCACTCTATGCCTTAGAAAATAGCCTTACATACAATATATATTAGTACTATTCGAATTTTCAGCTTTTTTATCGAAATATTTGAAAAAATTTCTGATGCTTCTAACAAAACACACTCAAATATTTAATCAATTGTTAAAAATAATCTTCGAATCGAGGTTATAAATTCCCTTTCACCTTGCATGTTCCTACAGGCCCAAAGTGTGATACTGTCCGGCTTTCAGACTGTTGTTCAGTTGCTAATTTGTCTTAATGCAAGAAAATGTACATTGAGTTTCCACGCGCAAGTTTGTGCGACTGATGAATTATTGCGAAAAATCGCTTCCAATATGCTGATTATATAGTACAGCCCTGGATGTGGCAAAATATGTAAGTCACAACTAGGGCTGCGCATCTACGGGAAATACTGCATTCCTCACTAATCTTCGGACTCGAAGACAAGCCTTTTTATTATTATTATTATTATTATGTTAGAAATGAACGAGTAGTCATTCTCTGGCGCTGCCAGGGTCGAGTTTCGCTAAAGAGAAACAAAATTCATCGTATTATTATTATTATTATTATAAAAGAACGAGTATTCATTCTCTGGCGAAGCCAGGGTCGAGTTTCGTTAAAGGGAAACAAAATTCATCGTAGTCCCTTTATCAGTTTCCACCGAGGAATTTTCTGGTGATGTGGCAGGTCTGCAAAAGTACCGCCCTCTGACAGGCAACGAGAATGTTCCTAGGAATGCCAAGGGCCTTAAATGTATCTGTGAGGTCAGTTGTTATCATCCCCTGGGTTGATATAACAATGGGGTATATTGTTATTTTAGATAATTTCCATAAATGCTTAATCTCCATGCCAAGGGTCCCATATTTTCGTTGTTTTTCCAGCTCAGTTTATTATTATTATTATTATTATTATTATGTATTACTGAGATGTTTCATCGCCATTGTAAAGTTTACCTTTTCCTCCCCTCCTCTGTAAGCCATTATCCTTTGTTTCCTGTTCTGGGGGTGCAGGTAGATCTAACTCGTTCCTTCTCCACATAACAGGCCAATCTTAAATTGGAATTGGATTGTCAGCAGTGGTGGTGTCACCAAGCTTTTTACAAAAGTCAGAAACCTTAAAACATCAAACTGTCTCGCCGCTTGAATGTGTCAACACTAAGTTGATTTCCGTTAGGAAAATGAAAGAAGGACAGAAAGTACGGAACGAACAAGTGAAATATAAACATAACTTTTTTAAAAAGCTTCGCTTTTATTTAGTGAAATTGCATATTTTAAGTTTTAAGGTTGTATGTTACTTTCCTAGTCTTGCGACGTTTATGCGTCTGCTTTCTAGCATTTTGACAAAAGTCCCATTTTCGCTTTGATAAAAGAGATGTACAAATAAAATAGTTGCTTGAGTTCGACTGACATGTTTTGCCACTGAGCTATTCAAGTAATTATAAAAATAGAATATTAGATTGTAAGTTTAAAATTCTCTACGTTATTGTGATTAGCGTCACCGGTCAGCCGTTGTCAATTTGGAACATTTTCTATATAAAAAAACAACATTTAATCAATTACGACTAATTAATCAACTAATTGGTTAATTTTTTTTATTGATTCGTGTGTTGTCATCGACAATGAATAATAGTGCGAAGTTTCAATTTGATCCAAGAATGGAAAGTGGGAGAAATAACTTGTACATGACTTTGACATAGTAGAAAGACAGATTGAGTTAATATAAAAATGGTAATCACACTGCACATGATCAGTGAATTTCACATTATACTTTCCACTGTGCCTTTGCCGGTCAAAAGAGAAAAGAGAAATACATGTATATTGCAGTGTTTCCCAAACTGTGTTCCACGGAACCCTAGTGCACAAGAAAGGAAACTTGAGACAATGGGAAAACTATAAAACTATACGTTTGAAAAGTCATCCGAGCAACATAATGCTAAGAATAATTCTCAACAGACAGAGAAAAGCTGAGGATGCCATTTCTGAAGAACAGACAAGCTTCAAGGCAGGCATATGTAGTTGCACAGATATTTAAAATCAGACTGTTAAATGAAAAATGCCTTCAAAACCAAAAGAAACTTGCATAACTTCATAGACTTCAAAAAAGTTTTTGACCGGGTTTGGCATGATGGCATGTGACAAATGAAGAGGAAATTTAACATAGAAAAAAACATTATTGATGTTATCAAAGCCCTTAGCCAAAATGCAAATAGCTCAGTACTTCTGAACATCCAAATTGGAGAACGTTTTTGGAGATCCATTGGAGTGCGGCAAGGATGCATTCTCTCTCTAGATCAACTAATTATTGGAACATATTATGATGGAAACTCTAGAAGGATTTACTCCTAGCTTGATCATAAACAGGAAGCCTGTATCCAATCTCAGGTTTGCAGATGATATAGACCTCATCGGAGCTTACTTGAAAATCGGATGATGTAGCTAGAGCAGTTGGCATGGAATTCAGTGCAGAAAAAAAATACTTGTTTGTGGTGGAGATGTTGCATACAATTGAATGGCCAAACATTAGAAGAAGTTGACTCATTGAAATACCTAGGGTCAAACATAGCAAAAAGATGGAGGATCAATAAAAGAGATTTAAAAACCCGCTTAAGCTTGGCATCGGCTGCCATGAGCAAACTGTGGAAAATATGGAAGAGCAACATCGGCTTCCAAGTACAATTAAATCTGTATTCTTCGCTAGTGGCCTCTGTACTCTTCTCTATAGAGACAAAAGCAGATCTAGTTTGGTCCTATTGTAAGACGCGACTCACTGTCTAAAGTCATCCTTCAAGGTACAGTGGAGAGAGCACAAAGAAAGGGTTTTCCGAAGATAAGCTGGCTGGACAATATAAAAGAATGGACCGGCTTCTCTCTTGATATCCTACTAAGAACAGCTGCTGACCGGGAAAAATTGATGGATTTGGTTACGCAAACTGTCACAGCACCCCTACGATGAAAGCAGCAGCACCAGAGTTTCCTCTCGGGGAGCATTCCTCTCCTAGAGGAATTGCCTTACTAGGCTAACGAGCTCCATCTTCTCGAAGCTCCCTATTTGGTGGACCCAGATATCCGCCTTCACCTCTTCAGTAAGAGCAGTTTCGCCGGGCTTAGTATTTTATAGAAAATGGGAGGTTATCCCCATTGACAGTCCATGATCGTTACAATCTTTGAAACAGTATTGTGTGGTATATCTATTGTAGTTATACCTTACCGTCTTTGAAACAGTATTGTGTGGTGTATCTATTGTAGTTATACCTTACCGTCTTTGAAACAGTATTGTGTGGTGTATCTATTGTAGTTATACCTTACCGTCTTTGAAACAGTATTGTGTGGTGTATCTATTGTAGTTATACCTTACCGTCTTTGAGACAGTATTGTGTGGTGTATCTATTGTAGTTATACCTTACCGTATTTATGGCAGGTAGTCCACTCATTTTTTTTCGATGTAAGTCTTTTGTAAGCTGGAACGAGTTATTTCTGGAATAAGCGGAATGGTAACACCTCCTTAGCCAGCTACTGAATCTAATGGAGCGCTGCTAGCTAGCTATTTGAAGTTGTTCTAAAGTATTCAGAAGTAAGTAGACTGCCTTTGTGGATGTCGGGTGAGGGGTCCTCGAGTCAATTTGTAAAATGTTTCTTAACCTCATGTGGCATTGTCCCAGCTCCAAATCTCTCAAAAGTTTGTTGCATTGTTTTCTTTACTTGTTTTTTTTTATTCTTACAAAGCTTTTAGCAACTCACTCAGTCTGTCTGTCTGATACAAATTTTTACATGTCATTTCTCCACTTCCCATTCTCAGAGATAGTCTGCATCTAAAACAGACTTGATATTTTAAAATAAATTCTACTGATCTTTTATGTTCGTATAATGATGTCACTATTCGTGAGATAATGTTGAGCTAACTAAAAATACAATTATACGGTTTATCAAGTCTCTCTAAGTGTAAATACAAGTGTGTGTGTGTGTGGGGGGGGGGGTAAACACTGAGAAAACACAATAGTTTCATCTCTATAGTAAACTTAGCTCATATATGTTCACATTTTTCTTGAACTAATCAAGTGACTTAGGAGCGATGTCATAGTTCAACTCTCCAACGTTCTCAGCTCAGTGGGTAAGAGAAACACTAATTATAGAAGAGAACAATGTTTAACTCAGGGATGTTCTCATTTATCTGTAATGGTAGCCTACTTATATGACTAGAGCTTATAGTCTTAACTCAGCAGATAATAGTTAAGAGATGGACTTTAAAAAAACAAGTAGAATTCATCAAAGCCATGGGTTCTCAACATAGAAAGTTGTGGCCTTCCTTGGGAAGAAAAAAAGTGAGGTTTTTAGGGAGAACAATTGAGGTCCTCAATCTTTTCGATTTGCCATAGCCTTGGATATCACGTGACCAAGATGTTATGCATTACCAAACAAAAGTCAGTAGAACAGAAAAAAAGGTATTTATAACATACGTTTAAAGTATCTACATTTTCGCTTGAACATTTGGAAATATTTTAACCAGAGGCCAGGAATAAGTGATTGGTTCTTCACCGAAACCCATCAACTAAATTATCATTTAATCACATCTGTATATTGTGAGACACAATAGACTGGAGGCCGAGCACACGAAAGATTTCTCCGTGTTCCTGTTCTGTAACGCCCCACCCTTAAAAGAGCAGTCACCGCAGCAGTGTACGGCCCCTGTGAGGCGTGGGACGACTAGCTTAGCATTTCTTAAATCCTCACAGCGTGCGATGCTCGTTCGCTAGAATGTGTTGTGGAAGCAACCAATGGATGTGAAATTATTCCTTTCTCATTAGCATATCAGTCTATTCTATCAGACATTTCCACAAAGACCCCATGTTGAGGCCTGGGATGTGCCTTTTTTTGTTGAGGCCGGGGATGTGCCTTTTTTTGTTGAGGCCGAGGAAGTGCCTTTGTCTGTTGAGGCCGGCGAAGTGCCTTTGTCTGTTGAGGCCGGTAAAGAGCCTTTGTCTGTTTCCTAACCTAACCTTAGCCCAATCTTAAATATCTCTATTACAGAGTTGAGGCAATTATAAAAGTATTTTCTTTGTTTCCAAAGATTGAGGACGTGTGCAGGTGACCCGCAGCCCCACTTCTGACCTGCATATTTTTCTACATCGCAACGAAATGAGCCGCTGTTCACAGGGGTCTATTTAGGGGACAATAGCTTAAATGAGTAATAATTCAAAACCAATACAGAAAGTGTCTTTCCTTCTGGATCTGCCCATTTGTGTATTGAGGGGGAGGTAGGATGGCCACTATTTCATTAAGCCACAGTTAGGGGAACGGTTGGGGAACATTGCCTTGTATTACATCACACGGTTGGGGAACACTACCTTATAAAACATCACACGGTTGTGGAACACTGAATTATAGAACATCACTCACAGACATCACTGTATCACTTTCATAAAAAAAAAAAAGAAACATTTGATATTTCCCCCAAGGCTTTCAAAACAGAACCAATGTTATCGAAATCTACAGCAAGTGACTACCATTAACGTACAACTTAGTTCTAATAGGTGTGGAAAGTATTTTGTTTCTAAATAGGAACTTATCTAGCAATCGTTGTTGTTTGGTTATTGTATTTAGAAAACAAATCTGCCTGGGTATTGAGGAAATACTGGTATTCCAACCACACAATATCAGTATATATATGTATAGATAGATAGATAGATAGATAGATAGATAGATAGATAGATAGATAGATAGATAGATAGATAGATGAATAGTAGATAGATAGATAGATAGATAGATAGATAGATAGATAGATAGATAGATAGATAGATAGATAGATAGATAAATATAGATAGATAGATAAATGGATAGATAGATAGATAGATAGATAAACGGATAGATAGATAGATAGATAGATAGATAGATAGATAGATAGATAAATGGATAGATAGATAGATAGATAGCAGCTGCGTAACTAGGGTGGGGGAGGAGGAGGAGATTTTGAAAATTCCCTGGGCCACCACTTGAGGGGGCCCATATTAGTGTTTTTTTATATTAAAAATTAAATATGCATTATACAGGGGCCCCGAAAGAGGTCACGCCCCCCCCCGGACACCCAAACAATGGAAAATTCCTAGCTACGCCCATGATAGATAGATAGATAGATAGATAGATAGATAGATAGATAGATAGATAGATAGATAGATAGATAGATAGATATGACAGTTTATATATATAACTTATATCGCCTTGAATTTATAAAAGACCCTGCAGTAACGCTCCTGGTTGTAAAGGACATGTCATCTTTGAGATCTAAAAGCTGCAATTCATTACGCTTCTCGGTTACCATTTCAATCCTAATTACGTTCACTGTACTTTTACTGACCTATAGACCGACACCTACAGACCAAGGTGTCTCAAACAAAAGTTTATTTACTGACTCAACTCGCTAAGTGTCATCAATACAACATTGAAAAGTGTTATATAAAAATGTGTTTCATACTACCAAATAATGTTGGTATATCTTAAACATCGGTTCTCTCGCAGAGTCTTAAATTTGATAACTCATTCTGTAGTAGTGGACCAGAGAGCATCATAGAACTAATGTTTGGTCGTAGACATTTACAAAACATTTTGTTGCATTTCGCCTTGTGCCTTTTAACTTTTGAGTGAAACTTCTCATTGTCTGGTCATGTGATATGTTTGCTATTTTCTCTGCGTCGATAATCGTAGCGAGGGAGATATCTATTTTAATTTCAATTTCAGGAGAAGGTCACCAGCGACAAATGTATAACTTTTAACTTGAGCTAGTTTATAATTATTTGAATTTTAAAAAACTGTTTTGATTAATTTTGTTTTCTCTTTTTTTTTTTTGTTCCCAGCTGCTGTACTGTTGCAGGAATGCTGGGACATACTTTTTTCCACCACTTCCTGTCATCGTTCTTAACGCTACTCCTGTGCTGCAGTTCTCGAGGGTTTGGTACCTTCCCGAATCCTTCACGGCAACAGACTAAAGACTCGCAGGCCTTAAGTCGGGAAGAAATAATGACAGAGAACTTTGGCTCCGAGCTAAGCTATCAGTTAACTAAAACATTTCTTTGTAAAACAAACATCAACTATCTGACAGAACAAGAAAAAGAACTTCGTAACATTTTCTGTCGAAATGTGATATTTACAGAGCGCGACACTGAGAGAGATTCCAAAATGCGTGTTCCTGATTTCAAAGACTCTGAGATGCTGCTCAATCGGCTCTCCGTTCCTGCTTTAACTTCTTTCGTTCGAGTTGCTGAGAATAAAGGCGAGATTGATGAAGTGAAATCTAAACGAGTACAAGGTGGTAGAGCATTACCTTGTCGATTCGTTCCCCAAACGTACGGAGAAAACGAGCCGTTGCCTTGGACATGCCGTCAACGAAAAGAATGGCTGACACTGCCGGACAACCTGTACCCTAACCGGGTCTACGTGACTGTCTGTGAAAGTAGCAGCTGCATGAACGGACACTTCAACTGCACGCCCGTCACCTACAACCTGGAGCTCCTCAAGATGTGCTATGGCAGTCAATGCCACGACGACAGGATCCCGTATTCTCTGCGATCGTCTTGGACATTTCATGAATACCCAGTCACCATTGGGTGCTCGTGTACTAGATAAGACTTTTGTATCATACAATTAGGATTAAATTCAGTTTTTAGTAACTTGATATTCAAATGAAAAAAAAAGTATGATAGATTTTAGGATAAAATAAACATAAAAAGACCGTGCAGTATAAATATAACAAGTTTTGTTTTATATACAGATTCATATATAGGTATTACATTTATTATAACTATAGTGTACTCTGCACACGGAAAATTGAGCGATACACACTAAATTACATCACTTTAACTTTGTTTAAAAATTGGTTCAAGTAATTACCATTAATTGATTACATTCCTGGTCAAAATTGACCGAAAACTAAAAATATCATTCCATCTTGCAACTTAAAACCTAAAACAAAATGTACTGAGCTATTACGTGATCCAGCAAATGGCGTAAGAAATACAAGAGGTGATTAAGGAATTTTACAGCATCTTGCTGCCAACTCTAGTTCAACACTGGCAATATTTGTATTGCACGTTTTCAATGCTTCTATTCCATTGTTTATTTCAGTTTCTAAAACAAAGTATTTATTGCTGTTGTTGTTTCTAATATTTATTGACAAAACGCGAAAACTGTTATTGCAATGTAATGTTCAAATAAATAAATTTCAATATTCATTGAACTGGTTTAACATTTACTAAAGATGTAAGCTGAGAATATGGTAGCAGAGAAGGCCGCTTGTAACAGTTCTCATGTTTTAGGAGTGTGCAGTTCATCTCTTGATGTTTCTTTACTTAGCTAACGCGAATGTCGTGTAGAGCTTATAACTTGTGTGGCACAACAGATATTAAAAAGTTTGAAAGAACTAATTAACGCAGTTGTCAGCAGACAATATATTTATTAATATAAAATAATGCATGGGCGATCCAGTCATGAGGCTCAATAAATGAATAAACAATAGCTTAAAGAATTAGTTATAAATTCAACATCAAATACACTTAATAATGATGCTTTACTCCATGCAATAGACATCATTAATAATACTTCCTTCCTCTCTGAGGTCAAAGTAATAGCTGCCGTTTTCACCTCGTAGTCAGTTTCAGACAGAGGTTCTCCAAGTGAAGAGAACACGAACAAATGAATTGACTACTAATCACTTCATGTCACAGTGATTCTCAAACGAGGCTGTTACACCGCTGTGTACAAATGTGCTACTAATGTCATAAGAATATGAAAAGCTGTGACATCAATTTTTATTGAATTACTCTCATGTAGGATTAGCAATTATAAAACATTTTGTCCAATCATCTTAATACATAAATATAAAACAAATAAAAAACATTAAAAATAATTAAAAAAAAAAGACAATACCTCCTTTAAACAACTAATGAAGCGATCGTTTTACTCTTAAAAAAACTAATAAATGTTGGATTTTAAAAAAAAAGTTTTCTTTACGCCCCCCTTCCCTCCCCTAATAAAAAATCCAGTTTATGCGAATGTCTAAATCTACTAGACTTTATACTATATTCTAATGCTAGGCCTCTAAATCTACTAGACTTTATACTATTCTAATGCTAGGCCTCAAAATCTACTAGACTTTATACTATTCTAATGCTAGGCCTCTAAATCTACTAGACTTTATACTATTTTAATGCTAGGCCTCAAAATCTACTAGACTTTATACTATTCTAATGCTAGGCCTCAAAATCTACTAGACTTTATACTATTCTAATGCTAGGCCTCTAAATCTACTATACTTTATACTATTCTAATGCTAGGCCTCTAAATCTACTAGACTTTATACTATTCTAATACTAGGCCTCTAAATCTACTAGACTTTATACCATTCTAATGCTAGGCCTCTAAATCTACTAGACTTTATACTATTCTAATGCTAGGCCTCTAAATCTACTAGACTGTATACTATATTCTAATGCTAGGCCTCAAAATCTACTAGACTTTATACTATATTCTAATGCTAGGCCTCTAAATCTACTAGACTTTATACTATTCTAATGCTAGGCCTCTAAATCTACTAGACTGTATACTATATTCTAATGCTAGGCCTCAAAATCTACTAGACTTTATACTATATTCTAATGCTATGCCTCTAAATCTACTAGACTTTATACTATATTCTAATGCTAGGCCTCTAAATCTACTAGACTTTATACTATTCTAATGCTAGGCCTCTAAATCTACTAGACTGTATACTATATTCTAATGCTAGGCCTCAAAATCTACTAGACTTTATACTATATTCTAATGCTATGCCTCTAAATCTACTAGACTTTATACTATTCTAATGCTAGGCCTCTAAATCTACTAGACTTTATACTATTCTAATGCTAGGCCTCTAAATCTACTAGACTTTATAATATTCTAATGCTAGGCCTCTAAATGAATCCACACGCCTACACCAGTCAACACGTAATGAATCCACATGCCTACACCAGCCCAACACGTAATGAATCCACATGCCTACACCAGTCAACACGTAATGAATCCACATGCCTACACCAGCCCAACACGTAGTGAATCAACATGCCTACACCAGCCCAACACGTAATGAATCCACATGCCTACACCAGCCCAACACGTAATGAATCCACATGCCTACACCAGTCAACACGTAATGAATCCACATGCCTACACCACCCCAACACGTAGTGAATCAACATGCCTACACCAGCCCAACACGTAATGAATCCACATGCCTACACCAGTCAACACGTAATAAATATACATGCCTACACCAGTCAACACGTAATGAATCCACACGCATACACCAGCCCAACACGTAATGAATCCACATGCCTACACCAGCCCAACACGTAATGAATCCACATGCCTACACCAGTCAACACGTAATGAATCCACATGCCTACACCAGTCAACACGTAATCAATCCACACGCCTACACCAGTCAACACGTAATGAATCCACATGCCTACACCAGTCAACACGTAATGAATCCACACGCCTACACCAGTCAACACGTAATGAATCCACACGCCTACACCAGTCAACACGTAATGAATCCACACGCCTACACCAGTCAACACGTAATGAATCCACACGCCTACACCAGTTAACACGTAATGAATCCACACGCCTACACCAGTCAACACGTAATGAATCCACACGCCTACACCAGTCAACACGTAATGAATCCACATGCCTACACCAGCCCAACACGTAGAGTATGTGGAAGAGAAAAGAGCCTCTGGTTCTCTGGACACATTGAAATTAGTTTCTATTTTTGCTTTGAAAACGTATAACGGTCAAACTTAATTTTCCCATTGTGGCCAACAAGCTAGTCATTATTTTCCAGCCATATAATCAACTGTCAAATTTTTATGGAAATCGTTAGAGCCGTTTTCGAGATGCGTATTCCTGTTTTCCCAAAAGAGTCCATGACTCTATGAATTGACTAGAGGTATTGTAATGACAGCCACTCTCTCGTGGACGTTTGTCAGGCAGCTCAGTAAGAGCAGTCAGTAAGCACGAACCATTTTATGCTAATTGTCTACAGCATTGGTTCTCAAAATTTGGACCCGGGGAGCCCTTTATATAGTCAAAACGGACCCCTAAGTGAAGAAGCTAGATAACTGCAGATATATAAATTACACATGTAAAAAACAACAACATGGTTTCGTTGAATAAAACATTCATATAGAGATTAGAACTTGTGTTTTAAATACAATATGTAAAAATGACATGCTTTGGATGAAGTGGATAAGATTGTAGGAATGTATTTATTTCCAGCCTGACGAGGCACAATTTCTAGTCCGTTTCTTTTCTTACAATAGCTCTATTCAAGTCATAACTTCATGGAGGGCGGAACACGAACGCTGATAAATTTTATTTAAAAAAACATGGCGAAGTCAGACGTAATTGTTATATTGAGAGGTTTAGCCTCGACTGGAATGCCAATTATCCAGCTGTTTAAAGGTTTACAGCTTACGATGCCATTATCTCTCTCTTTGTGGACTATAAAACCAACGCCGTGTTGATGGTTCCTTTCATCGCCTCTGTACCAGATCTTCTTCTGTTGTAGTTTCTCCACAACCTGTTCATCTGCGTGGCTAAGACTGTCCCTTTGATATCTTTGTGTGAGTTCCTTTAGTTCAACAAACGAACAGAGTTCGCACATTCCATGTTCCAATAACTGTGCTCATGTTTAATAACTTTATTGTTTTAAGGTGTGTCTCAGGAGTAGACTCGATTGGAAACACCTCAACAGGAATCGTTAATCCGGGCTTCGACCACCCGGCAGGGTTTCGTCTTAGTCATAGCATTTCATTGGGTTGAATAGGTCTTGGTGACACTGGCATCCATCTGTTCTCCGAGACTAAGTTGAATAGGTCTTGGGGACACTGGCATCCATCTGTTCTCCGAGACTAAGTTGAATAGGTCTTGGGGACACTGGCATCCATCTGTTCTCCGAGACTAAGTTGAATAGGTCTTGGGGACACTGGCATCCATCTGTTCTCCGAGACTAAGTTGAATAGGTCTTGGGGACACTGGCATCCATCTGTTCTCCGAGACTAAGTTGAATAGGTCTTGGGGACACTGGCATCCATCTGTTCTCCGAGACTCAGTTCAATAGGTCTTGGTGACACTGGCATCCATCTGTTCTCCGAGACTAAGTTGAATAGGTCTTGGTGACACTGGCATCCATCTGTTCTCCGAGACTAAGTTGAATAGGTCTTGGGGACACTGGAATCCATCTGTTCTCCGAGACTAAGTTGAATAGGTCTTGGGGTCACTGGCATCCATCTGTTCTGCGAGACTCAGTTGAATAGGTCTTGGGGACACTGGCATCCATCTGTTCTCCGAGACTAAGTTGAATAGGTCTTGGTGACACTGGCATCCACCTGTTCTCCGAGACTAAGTTGAATAGGTCTTGGTGACACTGGCATCCACCTGTTCTCCGAGACTCAGTTCAATAGGTCTTGGTGACACTGGCATCCATCTGTTCTCCGAGACTAAGTTGAATAGGTCTTGGTGACACTGGCATCCATCTGTTCTCCGAGACTAAGTTGAATAGGTCTTGGGGACACTGGAATCCATCTGTTCTCCGAGACTAAGTTGAATAGGTCTTGGGGTCACTGGCATCCATCTGTTCTGCGAGACTCAGTTGAATAGGTCTTGGGGACACTGGCATCCACCTGTTCTCCGAGACTAAGTTGAATAGGTCTTGGTGACACTGGCATCCACCTGTTCTCCGAGACTAAGTTGAATAGGTCTTGGTGACACTGGCATCCACCTGTTCTCCGAGACTAAGTTGAATAGGTCTTGGTGACACTGGCATCCACCTGTTCTCCGAGACTAAGTTGAATAGGTCTTGGTGACACTGGCATCCACCTATTCTCCGAGACTAAGTTGAATAGGTCTTGGTGACACTGGCATCCACCTGTTCTCCGAGACTAAGTTGAATAGGTCTTGGTGACACTGGCATCTATCTGTTCTGCGAGACTCAGTTGAATAGGTCTTGGTGACACTGGCATCCATATGTTCTCCGAGACTAAGTTGAATAGGTCTTGGTGACACTGGCATCCATCTGTTCTCCGAGACTAAGTTGAATAGGTCTTGGTGACACTGGCATCCACCTGTTCTCCGAGACTAAGTTGAATAGGTCTTGGTGACACTGGCATCCATCTGTTCTCCGAGACTAAGTTGAATAGGTCTAGTTGACACTGGCATCCATCTGTTCTCCGAGACTAAGTTGAATAGGTCTTGGTGACACTGGCATCCATCTGTTCTCCGAGACTCAGTTCAATAGGTCTTGGTGACACTGGCATCCATCTGTTCTCCGAGACTAAGTTGAATAGGTCTTGGTGACACTGGCATCCATCTGTTCTCCGAGACTAAGTTGAATAGGTCTTGGGGACACTGGAATCCATCTGTTCTCCGAGACTAAGTTGAATAGGTCTTGGGGTCACTGGCATCCATCTGTTCTGCGAGACTCAGTTGAATAGGTCTTGGGGACACTGGCATCCATCTGTTCTCCGAGACTAAGTTGAATAGGTCTTGGTGACACTGGCATCCACCTGTTCTCCGAGACTAAGTTGAATAGGTCTTGGTGACACTGGCATCCACCTGTTCTCCGAGACTCAGTTCAATAGGTCTTGGTGACACTGGCATCCATCTGTTCTCCGAGACTAAGTTGAATAGGTCTTGGTGACACTGGCATCCATCTGTTCTCCGAGACTAAGTTGAATAGGTCTTGGGGACACTGGAATCCATCTGTTCTCCGAGACTAAGTTGAATAGGTCTTGGGGTCACTGGCATCCATCTGTTCTGCGAGACTCAGTTGAATAGGTCTTGGGGACACTGGCATCCATCTGTTCTCCGAGACTAAGTTGAATAGGTCTTGGTGACACTGGCATCCACCTGTTCTCCGAGACTAAGTTGAATAGGTCTTGGTGACACTGGCATCCACCTGGTCTCCGAGACTAAGTTGAATAGGTCTTGGTGACACTGGCATCCATCTGATCTCCTAGACTAAGTTGAATAGGTCTTGGTGACACTGGCATCCATCTGTTCTCCGAGACTTATTTTTCTTTGGGTTTTCTCCCAAAGATAGAAAGCCTTACATGACTGAAAATGACCCATAATCTATATATTCATTTTTAAAGTACCATTGATTCATTGACTGAATTACTGATTTATGTATCAAGAGATATCTTAAACTAGAAAAATGATTCACATGAAAATTCGTACACAGGTTCCTTTTACCACTTAAGTGCTTACTAAGACGCGGTTTTCACAGATTCACAGGCTAAACATCAAAATCGGGAAAAACCGCAAGGTATAAAACTTTTGTGCTTTTATTTTCGTTATTTCCCACAAAAGGCTGCATTCTATTTGTAAAGTACATAAAGAAATAGCAAAAATAGGATTTCTTGTATTTTTAAATCATGAAAAATGTGTCTTACGTCATTTCCCAACATATATAAACACTATTACACTGAGGATTTCAGTTTGTGTTATCAAACAAATTCAGAGGCGGCCCCCATCGAATCCGCCAATGGGCAAGGAATATTCAAACCTTGTAAGAAAATTTCAAAGAATCATTCCTATAAACTTGAAAACAAACTGAATAACCAATTATCAACAGACTTATAGATCTTTTGGCAAGAAAAACTAAATGGACAATGTCAGAAAAGTGATGTTAGGGGAATATGTTGGTTTTGTTTTTTTATTTAAAAAACATTTGACTAGGGTAACACCATTAGTAAAATCACTAAATTTAGAAAGCCTTCAGGACAGAAGACTCAAAAGTAAAGTAGCAATTATACATAAAACACTGAACCATAATCTTCAAATACAAAAACAAAATTTAATAAAATACTCTGAAAGACACAAAAATAAAGGCACATTCCTCGTCCCATATGCTAGGACAAATTTGTACAAATACTCCTTCTTCCCTAGTGCTATTTGAGCATGGAATGGGTTGCCTGAGCTAGCCAGAAAAACCAGTGACTTGGCAGAATTTAAGTCATTGGTTAATATGCATGACTAAATGCTTGACGCGTAGGACGTAATCATCTTCTTTTTTGAAGTAACGTCTGTATTATATAAGATAAGATAAGATCAAGTTCATTGAAGAGTATTACATTTAATGACTTAGTACAAACCTTCAGACTTTCCATTCGTACACGCTCAGTGTTATAGTTCAATTTTAATTGTCAACTGGCGTTGGATCTTCCAATAGTGACTCTTGCATTGGTCCTTGGAAAACTGCGGGGAAACCATAAAAGAGACAGACACGCCATTGGGATTGAAACTGGGCCACTAAATGACAAACAATTAATATCAATCAAGCCACACACACACACACACAAAGCTCGTTCATAGTTATCATGACCTACTTCCACACACACACACACACACACAGAGCTCGTTCATTGTTATCATGACCTACTTCCTCAGACCAATAAAAAAAATGAGCGCACTTTTAGATTTCGTAGTACAAAATGTACTATACAAGGTTCCAAAACAAAATATTCCTTAATGACGCTAAGTTTTGATGGCTTGAATTAATGTATTTTTTTAAAACCTATCATGAGTAATTTGCTCCTGTTGTAGGACACCTAAAGAGTCAATGTTATGATATTTTCATCAGATCTTCAATCATTTGTCTCATACAAATACTGCCGCCAATACTGCGGCTATGGCAGCAAAAACAACAACTGTGTACTTATAATTGTATTAGTTAATTGTATTAGTTAATCAGGATTTACTAGCAATGGAGCAAATAATGAGAGTATGATCCTATCATGTTCCAAAACAAAGTGTTTTTTTTTATTGGCCGACACTCTCTCTCTCTCTCAACAGACTCTGTCAAAAGAGTGTCAGTTTAATGTCAAAATACATGAGCCTCCATTTTTTTGTGTGTGTAAAGTTCTATAATCACTTGTCAATATTTATAATGTTTAATCAATAAATAGGCCTATTAGATTTGTCATTATTATAATACATCTTTGGATACAAACTCACGACGGGCTGTTGTATTATATGTAATAAAAAAATGAAACAGTGGTATTGAAATAGTATTCAAGACGCACTAGATAAATGAAGAAAATAATTTCTTGTAGAATGCATACAAAATTGTTAACTCTAATTAGCATCATGTATTTTTAAAAAGTAGAACTCCTCAATGCCACTCAAGGCTAGGATGACTCAAAAAACAAAATGTTTTATAGTTCTTTTTTGTTTTTGATTTCCTGTCTAGACGAAATAAAAGATCTTCATCTAATGAGCTATGCGTTTCTAGATTTGTAACCTAACTATAATGGCCATGTACTATTATTTTGATTTGCACGACTTCGATGGCTAGTGTAGATTTCACTAGGTCAAGGTTAATTCTCGAGACATTTGTGCTGAACTGCTGAGCAAAACGTCAAGTTTTTTTTTTCGAAGAATATATTGATACTACATTATCTCCCTTTTCTTTTCTTCTCAACTTAAGACATAGATTACAAATAAATCTAAAGAGTACATCATTAGAAATACATTTCATTATT
Organism: Biomphalaria sudanica; assembly: GCA_036873155.1. Lineage (NCBI taxonomy): Eukaryota > Metazoa > Mollusca > Gastropoda > Planorbidae > Biomphalaria > Biomphalaria sudanica. Next base: position 2,733 of record JAZGLO010005619.1, on the reverse strand, counting down.
AGCTTCATCTTGCTTGAAATAGATACAAAAGATGCTAACTGTCCTCTAAAAGAATTTGCCTACCGAAGTAGACGATAGTCGTTTTGGCGTAGCCGTTTTGGCGCGGGACGTTTTTGTGCTAGAGGTTCTGACAATAATTTATGAAACACAAAACTTTTTTTTCGCTGAACTACACAGTAACACAGTATGTAGTACAAATTCTCCACTGTTTTGTAAGTGTAACAGCTAAACGTCACGTAGCTGATGGGACTAAAGAGGCCACTCTTTGATGACATGTTTGGCACTGTAATCACCTGGCGCTGTTGCATTTTACCCTTCTTTCTAATTCTGGTGTGAATGGCATCTGCAATCCAGGACCCTTCCTTTACGCTCGCTATCCGTGTGGATCTATCCAGTGCCACTTTTTCCCAACTGTTAAATGACAGATAAAGTGCTACTAGCGTCTTGTTTCCAACTGCTGTGTTTTAGGTCTTCTGGAATTATAACCTGTGTCGCGTTTAATCCCAACTCTCGTATTTGTTGTACATATTTTTTTATCAATTAGTTACATTGAGATTAAAAGCTTAATGACGTGTTTTCAATTTAAAACAAGGTTACAAAGAAAGTATGTGTGGAACCACAAACTCAAAATCTGCCCCCGAATTGGTCCACACAGGCAGGTAAAAGGCGGGTTTCAATATTTTCAGAAAGAACATCAGAATGAAAGTCTGTCAAAGTCAAATGATAGAGTAGAATGGAGAAAGAAGGTTGACAAATCTTGTGTGGTGCCCAAGCGGTCCAGCAGACCAAAGGATAGGTGAAAATGAATGTAAAGTCCATTGAACACCTGGCCTACCTGATGTTTTATAACGAATATCTTATTGATTTAATTGTTGTATAAAGGGTCGATCTCTTATTCCTCAATAAATAAAAAAAAATTCCGTAAAAAAAAATTCCTTTAAATTCATTTCGTTAATTGTTCTATAGCTATGATGCAGAGCTGCAATCCACGCGATAATATGAAAAACTATTTATTAATTGTTGTTTTAAATTATCAACTTATATGCATACTAATTAGATGTTTTTCTCTTAGAAAAAGTAAACATGTGTGTGTGTGTGTGTAAATGTAGTAGTTAGTAGACACAGACACCTTACTGAACTTACCAATACACATGTCATACAAATATTTTTTTGACAAAAATCTAAAACCCTACAATGTTTCTTCCTGGAGTTAGTGGAAAAATTGTAGACTCCCCGCCATTGACAGCTCCAAGCGCTCCCCCAGCGCGGGGCGAAGCCCAGCCGCCAAGCACTATTTCTGGTATTGAAAGCCAACAAAATGAATGTTCTGAGGTATCTACAGTAAATTTTCCTGCTATTAAAAAAGTTTATTTCAAAAACCTCAGATGCTATTCTCACTGCCTTACTGGCGCTAAGTTGTACAAGGATGTCATCGCAACCCTTAAGTATGTGTAATTCATTTTGTCGGAGAACATGTCCTGCAAACCTCATGCGATGCTCTGTCACAACCTTACTAAGGGGTCGACTCCCAATTCGGCATAGGATTTTCTTGATTTAGACCCGATCTCTATAACTGACTCCTAAAATCTATCTTAGCCATCTTTGTTGAGCCACATTTAGTGTTTTTCAATTTCGATAGATGACTTTTCAAAGCACTTTATTAATTGAGCCCCGCCACTGGTAGAAATGTGTAACCTCTCTTGAATACGCTCTTGGAATTAGGCAGGGCCGGCCTTAAGGCACTGCAACCTATGCGACCGCAGTGGGCCCCGCACTAATTGGTGTAAATAGATGTAAACTATTAAATTAAATCATTATAACTTATATATAACAACAGGGTTTTCAAGGCCTCCTAGATCTCCTGAAATTGCAAAATATACACGAAACAGTCTTGGAAATATCCTGAAAAATCTCAGGAAAACTCATAATTATTACAATTAATTATTAATTAATAAATTTAATGAAATTGTATTGCAAAGACGAATGTAATTTCTTATACAAAATCTAGATTTTGAACTTATCCTTATCACTACCCAGAGTAGGCCCCACGCAATCCGTTTCGCATAGGGCCCCGCAATTGTTGGGACCGGCCCTGGAATTAGGTGACTGTAGTTTGCTTTAGATTTTTTTATCGAAAGGGGAAGTTTTATCGTTAAAATCATCTGTTGTGGATTTTAAACTAAAAAATCTCTGGAGTTTTTTTTTTTTTTTTAAATTCAAAACCTCATTTTGCTACGCTAATAGTATTTGGTAACTTTAGTTTGCTTTAGAATTATTTTTTTAAACTCAAAACCATCTGGAGGGGTTTTAAACTTTTAAGAAAAACAAACTGTAGGAGAGGGGTTTAAACTCAAAACCCCCAATTGGCTTGGCTACGCTAAAATTAATTTGGGTGTAATTTGCTTTTTTTTTTATTAAAGTGGTAGGCTTTTCTCCTTTTGATTTCATTTCGGAGGGGGGGGGATTGAACCCCAACCCCCCTGGCTACGCCCATAATGTTGACCCCTATATTTATTCTTCTATATCTATCTATGTATGTGTGTGTGTGTGTGTTCGTCTCAATGGCTAGATTCTCCTTTTTCTCCTTCTTCAACAGAAAAACAAAAGAAAAAAACAACAACAGCGAAATGGATGATATTTCATAAACAACATTCTTAAGCTAAATAAAGCAATATACTATTACAAGTCCTAAGGGATATTTTTTAAAGATTACTTTATAATGTATGCTTTAGG
>JAZGLO010005618.1:0-26583 GCA_036873155.1 Biomphalaria sudanica | reverse complement strand
ACTCCTTTTTCCCTAGTGCTATTAGAGCATGGAATGGGTTGCCTGAGCTAGTCAGAAGAACCAGTGACTTGGCAGAATTTAAGTCATTGGTTAATATGCATGACTAAATGCATGACGCGTAGGACGTAATCATCTTCTTTTTTGAAGTAACGTCTGTATTATATAAGATAAGAAGATAAGAAATAGCGGAAACTACAAAATACTCAGCACTGAACTATAAAAATTAAAAAGGACACTAAATTACAAACATCATAACCCTGGCCTATATAAATAATATAAATTAGATAAAATTAGGTCAAAAATTAGATCTAGGAGCGCCAGCTCACACACATATATATATATATATATATATATATATATATATATATATATATATATATATATATATATATATATATATATATATGCCAATTATCTATCATGTGATAAATGTTATATTTTGTTTTAAACAAAAGTAAACAGTTTTTCGGAGTTGCGGTCGGTGTCAGCGCTCGATAAAACTGCAGGTTAAAGACGTCCACCAGTTTACAATAGAAGAGATACAAAAAGTTCTTCACATGACATAATTCAAGTCAAAACGTTGATTTGGATCAACGGAGCACTGGCAGCAGCAAGAACCTAAAAAATACATCATGAATTATTTGCATTAGCTGGGTATTTTAGTGATGAAACTGCAGATATCTCAGGCACTGAGCAGATGTCTTTGAGTGTTTGGTTTGTTGATTGCGATTGTATTCGACTACATTGGTTTAGTTCCTTGTATTTCAGAGAGACGCGCAGCATGTGTCTAACGTCATTGTACAGGCGAGACATGGATTAACTACTCGGCCAAGGCTGCCCCCTGATGGCTAGCATTCTTTTTACCGTAACTGTACCTAGCGATAGCGTTAGTGCTAAATTTATCACTTTTGTGTGAGGCACAATGAACTGAAAAATACGAATCCATTCGAGCTTTAAGTCTCAACTTTGAGATCCTTGACTGTTTGTCGGATCTTAAAATAACGACTGCAAGTGAAACCAGACAAATTGCAGACATGTGTAGTAAATGTCTCCATCTCTTGTGTTTCTGATTTGTCTTTTCATTGCGTCAATTAGTAATCTGTTCTTGAACCAGTTTTCATGGTGTTTCAGGCTTTACAACTCATCATAGTGGCCACTCAACAGCACATCAGCAGTTACATTAATGACATAATCAAAAACCAAATTGACCATCCTGAGGAACACGTCAGAGGTGTCATCATGAGAAAGGAGAGACTGCTGGCAGAAAAACTTGATACCGAATATTGAGTTGCTGCTGCTGAGAATTCGCAGTCGACAGACACACTGAGAAAAAACAACATGTTTGGATTTTGGGAGTTATTACAGAACACGGCTTTACATTACATATCTTGATTCTTACGTTTCTTCATTAGGTCTCGCTTTTCGAGCAATAATAATGGTCAGTTCAACTTGTTTTTTGTCTTCAACCTAAAACGATGCCTAAGCTGCAATGCGAAGAAGAATATCAGAACTGCGCGATAAGTGTTCATCTCCAGCTTGTCCATCGCGACGAAAAGCAATTTATTAGTAAAGTTATTGACAGTTTCTGCAACCACAGTCAACATTTGCAGTTTTTTGTTTGATTGAACGTAGGCAAGCACGGGCCCCACGGATAAAGTTAACAATGAGTATCATATAAGATAAGAAGATAAGATTTTTTTTATTTTATGAAAAAAAATTATTGTGCATTTAATATCGATTAGGTCTAAGTGCCCGAATGGGAAGGGGGTGGGCAGTTCTTTTCTTTAATATTATAACAAGAAAGTTGAGGGTACGACTTTGCACACACACACACACCCTGCAAAAAAATCCTGCGGGCGCCCATGGCTGTACGCGCGTTTATGCTTAGGTTTAGGGTTTACTGGGCGTTAGAGTCAGGGTTTGGAAAAAAATCGCCCCCTCCCCACTCCAAAGTTCTGGATCTGCTAGTGCCCCATACCTATGCGATATTGAATCATGAAAAAAAAAAATTAACATGTGAACAAACTATTGACTGTACACGTTGGTCAGTTGATCCGTGCGGCCCATGCATCCCAACGGTCGATCAAACAAAAAAAAAAGCAAACACAGCCAAAACTGTCATTAATTTACTACTAAAATGTTTCTCGTCGAGATGGACAAGCCGTCGATGAAGGCTTATCTGGCAGTTCTGATATTCTTCTTTACGTTGCAGCTTTTGTATCGTATTAGTATGTAGACAAAACAGGTTGAACTGAGCATTAATATTGCTTGCAATGAAGAAACTAACGAATCAAGATACAGAATGTAAAGACGTGTTCTGTATTAATCTCAAAATCAAAACATGTTGTTTTTGCTCGGTGTGTTTGTCGACTGTGTTCCTCAGCATGGTCAAGTTGGTTTTTGATTGTCATTAATGTGACTGCTGATGTGACTGCTAATGTGACTGCTGATGTGACTGCTGATGTGCTGTTAAGCTGCCAGATGGACAGGCTGCAACGTCACGGAACTGTTCAAGAACAGATGAATAATTCACGACAATTAGAAGATAAATCAGAAACACATGAGAAGCAGGCACTGATTACACATATGCAGTTTGTCTGGTTTAACTTACAGCCGTTATTTGAAAATACGACAAATAGTCAAATATCTTCTCAAAGTTGTGACCTAATGTGCAAATGAATTGGCATGTCTCAGTCTATAGTGTCTCACACAAAAGAGGTAAATTTAGCACCAACGTTCTCCCTTGGGACTGTTACGGAAGAAATAATCTTCTTGATGACACCAATATCATTACGTATAACTGAAATGGCATTCAGGTCAAAGTCTTTGGAACGCGCAACGGACAAGGTCTGCTTTTGGATATTTTTCACGACTCGTTGCCTGAACACAGTTTTGAGTGCTACCCATCACGGGCAGCCATGGTAGCCTTGGCTTTAAAGGTTTTAGATGTGAAAAATGTACTCAATGTATTCGCTGACAATGACGTTAGACCCAGGTAATGCGTCTCTCTTATCAATATGACAAAGCCAATGAATTCTTCTCAAGTACGTTCGCCATCAACAAATTCAATGCTCAAAAACATCTGCTCACTATAACGAAAACGAATATCGATATCATAAATTTAATTTAATTTTTATTCTTGGACTAGTCACGATTTGTGTAATTAAAAACAGAAAAAAATATTTCAATAACGAAACAAGGTCTTGAATGAAGAACGTGGTTTAAATTTCAGCCATGAGTTCACCACTCAGCAATGGATCAATGCACGTGTCATGTATATGAATATATAGATATTAGGGGTGCACCGGATAGTACTTTTTGATATCCGGCCGGAGCCGGATATGACCGGATAGTCAAATTTGATATTCGGCCGGTGCCGGAGCCGGAGCCGAATACCTAAGTGTTTTGTAAATAGCTTGTATTGCTGAGCATTTTACGAAACTGTTAAATAACATACCTATATTTGTTGGTATTATTTTTTTCCTTTTATATACCTTATTGTTTTAAACGCTTTTGCTGATTGATTTATTAAAGATTAACAGTATTTATAAACATAAATTAATCTGTGTAGCATGAGCGTGTCTGTGTGTATGTACGAGGCCACCAACTATAAAGGCTGTGTGTTGGAGAGTCAATGTAAAATATGTTAGTATATATTTAACTAGTTACTAATGTAAATCTCTCATCTGGCTTGTATGGTGGTTGGATGTATGTGTTCAATAATTTCTGACCAACAACTGGTCATCAGACTTGTAATTTTAAGTCCAAAGACTGCTTCTGGTTCTGGCTTCAAGGGCTTAATACTGATAGCTGTTAGTTAATAGTTGGAATCTGAAGCGTAGTAGGTCATATATTTATTAATGCATTTGCGGCAAAAAATATTTTATTAACAGCAGGAACATCTATTATACCTACTCATAGCCTGAGCTTTAAATGTTGCGAAGCATAGATTTAATTGTAGTCTGTATGTCTATTATTGTTATCAATGTTTAGATCTACTGTTATATAGATCTAAGAGAATTAGGAAAACCAACTATAAAAGAAACAAAATCACCCACACCCTCCCTACCAAAAAAAAAACAACATAAATAGACTTTGTGTTCGACTGATCGTAACAACCTGGTCAGATAGACGTAATGAGCCTACACATGTAGTCCTAGTGTAGTGTGTATAGTTGATGGTGTTGACCTTCACGCGTTTTTTTTCCTTGGGCATACGCAATAGTGTTTAGTGTGCAGGCGAAAAAAGATAACACATTGGCATGATCAGTCAAGCATATAGATAAATTATCTCTGTACCTTAGTTACAGAGGTCAAGTGTTTCTTAACATTCCAGCATATTTTTCTTTGTTTGCTAGATCTAATTGTGGTGCTTTAGATCAATTTATTTTCTGCGATGTTAAATTTAACTGTAAGGTTTTTCTTTATATATTAAGTCAATAGAATTAAACAATGAAATTAGTTTTCTTTCTGAAGGTTTTAATACAAGGGGAAAAATACATACACGCATACATGCACATATTTGTTTTATTTTATTGTGCAACGAACGTGTGTTCAGCGCCCTAAATGACATTTCTCTCCAAGTAAATAAACTTAGTGTCACCATCTAGTGACCTCTAGAGACAGTCTCAATATGTCTTAACAATTTGCGTTAATCCATTCTGGCTTAAGAATGGTCAATGTCTATATTCTCTATCAATACATTGTCATGGATTAAACAAATAAGAAGTTGGGGGTGTTGAGTCTCTTGAGCCCTCCCTTTAAAGATACCCTTGGTCAGTGTATGTTTGGCTTGTAGTCCTGACTTATACGTGAGACTTAACTCAAAGTAAACAAACTTATTACCCGTCCAATAGTATAAAAAGTGTGGTTTGTGGTCCAGACCCTTGATTGACAACCTATCTCATAATAAACTAACTCATACCAAATTAACCTTATAGAGATTTGGTTTGTAGACCCGCCTCTAATAAAAATTCTAATCCAAGTAAACAAACTCAGTTCCCTCATAAGATGTGACCTCTAGACAGTGTCGACACGTTGACATCTGGCTTAATGTGGTCAGCTGCCTATTTGTGAACTCAATGTTATGGACTAAACAAACAAAAGGAGGTGGGGGTAGCTCATCTCTACCTCTGGAAAAATACCCGCACATCTAGACAGATTATCAGCGTGACGTAGTTAAGGAATATGACATGTTTACTAGACCACTCAAAGGTCAAGACAAGCTAGTGTGCCAGACATCGCTGCTACGTATGTAATACGAATTTATAATGTAAAGTCTAGTCCCCCCCCCAATAACAAACCTAGTTCCCTCGTGTGACCTCTAGAGAGTGCTTACGTCCATCGTATCTGACTTGGGGTCACCTGTCAATCAATGAACTCAATGTGATGGGCTAAACAAATAAAAGGGGGAGGGAGTTGTTCATCTAGAAATATACCTGGTTACCTTAGAGGTGTGGCTCTTGTAGTCCAGCCCCCCCCCCCCCCCCAATAAAGATTAACTACTAAGTAAACAAACTCAGTTCCCTCGAAAGGTGTGACCACTAGAGAGTGTCTATACGCTGACATTAAACCTACGTCCATAGTATTTAACTTGTGGTTACCTACCTATAAAAAACTCAATGTGATGGACTAAACAAATAAAAGGGGGTGGGAGTTGTTCATCTCTACCTCTGGAGATATACCCGCACAGCTAGACAGACGTCTGGTCAGCATGACGTAGTCAAGGAATGTAACATTTTAACATGTTAACTAACTTACTCAAAGGTCAAGACAAATTGAAAAAAGTGCCAGCCATTGCATCTCTGTATGTAAAGCGCATTTATGATGTAAAGTTTCATCTCTATTTATATTAGGTTATTAGCATGCCTTGTCTTTATAATAAACGATGTTTGGTGCATATTTATAATGGCTCTATTTTTAAGCACATTATTTTGTTTTCATATAAAAATTAATACATTCTATAACAGACAGTAATGGAACGAGGTCCACTTTATGCATATTAAATAGGTGTATTTTTACTATCCGGTTTACTATCCGGTAGTGATATCCGACCGGAGCCGGATAGCACCGGATAGTAAAAAATGCCGGATATTCGCCAGAAGCCGGAGCCGGAGGGACTATCCGGTGCACCCCTAATAGATATAGATAGATAGATAGATAGATAGATAGATAGATTGATTGATAGATAGATAGATAGATAGATAGATAGATAGATAGATAGATAGATAGATAGATAGATAGATAGATAGATAGATAGATAGATAGATAGATAGATAGGGAGATGCCGGGATAAATGTCACAGCTTGTTAAGCCATTGCCAGGTTATATATCGCTTTATTCGTTATCGCAGATGAGCACATTTCTCATTTCCTATGGACTCGAAGATGACTGTACGGTCCGATCCTCAATTTAAAAAAGACGGCCGCATACGTGGCATCGGTAGATTTGGTCAGTTGCAGTTAGGCCTGTTTCTTCTCTCAGTTTTTTGTTGGTTCGGCGCTCTTTCACCCTGGCCACTCTTCTTGCTTCAAATCTTGAGACTCCGAGACTTACAGCTTCACGCCATGAGGAGCGATCGAGAGCTAGTGCTTCCCAGCCGTGAATGTCGATATCGTATTCCTTGAAGGAGCTCTTGAGAGTGTCTTTGTAGCGCTTGTATTGGCCTCCCTGTAAGAGCTTTCCTGCACACAGCTCCCAATACTGTGTTTTGGAAGGCGATTGTCTGGCATGCGGACTACATGTCCCGCCCATCGAAGTTGGAACCTTTTTACTGTCGGATTGATACTGTTCATGTTGGGCAGCTTTACGATTTCTGTGTCTGGTATGTGGTCGGACCAACGCACCTTATGGATACTCCTTAGACAGCGTAGGTGGAAGGACTTTAACTTTTTGATGTGACGAGAATATTCCCCGGTTACTCCTGAGGTAGCGGGGTCAAAGGCGTATTTCGATTTTCTATAGTAGCCTATACCGCTGTTAACCCGTAAAGGTCACCACAATGAGGCGAGGTCCGGTAAAATATTGCATTCGCCAGATTGTCCGGTTCTATTTGTATAGACGTATGTAACAATGTACAAGCTCACTTGTGTACAGGATCCTGACAGACACTAGCAGACTTGCATCCTTTCTTTTCTAAACGTAAAGACTAATGAAAGACTAGTAAAGGTACAATCAGTGGTTTTCTTCAATACAATGAGATATGAACACAGAGGAGGAAATGTAATTGGCTAATGTGTAATCATTAGGCCAGCTTTACCCTCAGCCTTGCCTACATAACAACCAGTTCACTCAAGAATTACCAATTAAAAAACAAAACAACTTATTTATCAACAACACATATCTATCTCAGTATCTGTTGCCTTTTTATCTGGTTGCTTATCAAACCAATGACCAAACCTGAACCCTTCGGAGCTCGCCTCTGAACTGGTTTGAAAACACAAAAGAAAATGATTATGTAAAGAAAAGGATTATGTGGATCAGAGGCGTAGCGAGCAGGGAGGCAAGGGGACACGATGCCCCGGGCTCCACCCTCAGGGGCGCTTGACGCAAAGAGGCGCCACAACAAGTTATTATAGATATTTCAGTTGGGTAATACATTTTAAATTCATATGTATTATATGATTAAATACTTGTTTACTTATATGCCTAAAGTTGTATGGTTTGTTTATGGAAATGGGGGAAGGGGGCACCAATAAAGTTTCTTGCCCCGGGCGCACGTTTTGCTCACTACGCCTCTGATGTGGATAGTAGCACAGACGGAGGTAGGGGTGAGTCAATAATTCCTCACTCCCCAACACACTAGAGACAACACTCTAACCATTCGACCATAATTACTTTGTGGGAAATTGATATATATTTTTTAAAAATTAACTAATTATTTATTTATATGCTCTAAAATCTATAATTCCGCATGAAACAGCTGGAGTTTTAATGAAAAGAAAAAACACATTAGTCCTGGATCCACCATTGAGTGTAAGAAGGCGTACTCACACCCCTAGAGTATGAAACACAATAATGCTAGATTTTTTTTATATCGCAGTTAATTTGACTATACAATTTCATTTATATCTGTCATGTTCAGCCTAATGTGTGACTACATTGGGTGTAATTTTGAGTTTAAAATGTCAATTTAAGTATAACTGACCAAATGAGATTTGAAAGCAAATTCTTTTTTTTTGTTTTGTTCCAAAGCTTATATTAACTAACTCTGTCTGTCTGACTGTCTGTCTGGGGTTTCGCCCACGTTTTTTCTCCCATTTCCCATTCTCATATCAAGTTGAAACTTTGCACAATTTTTCATTGTCGATGACAACACATGAATCAATTTAAAAATCGACCAATTATTTAATTGATTCGTGGTCATTAATGAATACATTTTTATTTGTTTAAAAAAAAGGGGACAAATGTTCAAGTTTTGTGTGAACTAAAAAGTTCTTAAACGTTTTTATCAACGCCTGTTAAAGAAAGAAAGAGATATCGCAGTTCATAAGTGTTCAGAGAAAATCCGCTGCCGAGGACAGACGAAGACGCGAAAAGACAATTTTAATCGACCACTAGCGGACAATGATTCTGCTCGCCCTAGATGTGTCAAAATATGTAGGTCACAGCTGCATTCCTCACACTGGCGGATCCAGGGGGGGTGGCGGTAGGGGCGATCGCCCCCCCCCATTCGGCCGACCCACCCCGGAAGTGGGGGGCGGGGCGGACGAATTTTAGTATAGAATTCACACAATTTGTTTACGAATTTATTACTTATGTTAACAATATATACTAATTATTTATGTTTCAACCTATTTTTAGAATCGCCCCCCTCTAGTATGTTGGTCGATTTGGTGGGGTCGAGAGGGGCGATGGTATCGATCCCGCCCCCCATACTCTTTCGAGTGGGGGGGCGGTCCAATTTATTTGTAGAAATCACAGCTTGCTAACAGAATCAATTAAATATCTACATAGCTATAGGGCTTGTTATTGATATTTAAACCGATCTTTATATTATGTCGTTCCCTGTTTGCCGATTGGTGGGGGGGGGGGGGGCGAATACCTCTACTGCCTTTCCCACCTAAACCCTTTGAGTGGGGGGGGGGCGGTCCATTTTTATGGAGAATCATAGTTTGTGAACAAAATTAATTGAATATATATATAATATAAACTGTTGTGCGCGCGTGAAGTTTTCTTTGCATTTACTTTTGGTGTTATAATGTAGAGGAAGTAGTTTCTTGTAAGTGTGTTTTTGGTTGTCTAGAAAAGTGTGTATGTGTGGGTTTACGTCATCCTTAGTTTCCTCAAGAGAGAGAGAGAGATTTTCTTTTGTGAGCTGGGTAGCTGTTTTTTTGTTTCCTTCCTTTGTAAGGGTATGGTGTTAGGCTTTGGGCTATGGGAAAGTGTGTCGCCTTTCCGCCCTTGGAGTCGTATAGTAACTATCGTTGTTGAGGTGTAGGGAGTTGATGTTCTGTAGGGCGCCGAGATGGAGTGTGCGCGTGAAGGTGTGTTATTGGACTAATTATTAATCAAATGCTAACATCAATGATATTGATGTATATGTAAATATGTTGTTAACTTACAATTAAGTATTATTAAATATTGTTCCTGTTGACAACTGTTGTTATTCACTAAATGTTTAGATGAAGAACTTTTATTCAATGTTCTTATTTTACATGCTATTACCTTTAGGTTCTTGCGTTACTCTGTTCAGGCTGGGGAAACGGGACCATAATATCATACCCTAGCTAATCTGTTATCCCACCCTAAAATAAACTACGTATTGATTATGTTACCCATTGTATATTATGTCGTACCACTCTCTAATCTCAAATTGTATCATTAGTAAATTTTAATGAAAAGGTGTTGTACCAGGTGGGAGGGGCGATACATGCAATCGCATTTCCCCCGTCTGACAAATCAATACTTTTTCTTTTTGTATTATAATTATGAAATTATAAAATCTGTCACTGATATAATTTATATATTCTATAAATTAAATTCTTGTATCGAGACGCCCCACCCATATTCTTTAATGCCAAATGCAATCTTTAGCAGAAATTATTAAAGGAGCGAGGATTAATCGTTTTCACTCTACGCCCCTCCCATTTCCACACAGAGTTTATGTAATTTCGTTGAATTTATCATTTAAGAAAGACTTTGCATTGGAAAAGTTAGATTTCAAACGAAATTTTTCAGTATAAGAGTCATGATTGAGATGAGTTCTAAGCCCAAATAATTATTTCATAGTCGCCTTTTCCCAACCTTTACTCAATCTGATATTTTTCTAGTTAAATAAATTTGGGACTTTAACTCACAATTTATACTTTAATTTTATTGACTATTATTTATCGACCATCAAAGCCTTAATCTAAATATGTGGGGTATCTTATCTTTTCAAGTAACAAATCGGTTTTATTTGCAATGTATTAAGGGCCTATAAATTCATATTAGAATATTTCTCAAGTACAACATTATTCAAAAGGTCCTTTTTTAATAGTATAAATAAAGAGCTTTAGGTTAGGAGAATGCGTTTCTGAAGTGAAGAATGCAAGAAAACGCTATTGGCGACGGGGCTTCATCCCGAACCTTACTGATGAATAATGAGCTGTAGATGTCAGGAGAAAACGTTTATGCAGTGAAAAAAAGCAAGAAAACGCTTTTTGGTGAACAAGGGAACCTTATAGCGCTGCCCCAGTTGTTTTGTTTTTCGCCGAAGGTTGAGAAATTCTGCTTTTAAAAATTATCATATATATATGTGTGTGTGTGTGTGTGCTGTACGCACGTTTATGCATTGGGTTAGGGTTTACTGGGCGTTAGGGTTAGGGTTTGGAAAAAAATCACCCCCCCCACTCCAATGCTCTGGATCCGCTAGTGATTCCTCATGAAGACAATCCTTATTATAATATTATATTATGTCATATTATATCTAGCTTTTTAAATAATTTTATTATATTAACACTAATGCCTTATTATAATATTATATTATGTCATATTATATCTAGCTTTTTAAATAATTTTATTATATTAACACTAATGCCATTTAGGGGCCTATATCTGAATTTATTTCATTGTTAGGTTAATATTCATTTTCTGTGGCTTGAATTTGAAAGGATTACTTTTCAATTAACTTAATATCAATATATTATTATTTCAGTGAAGAATCCGCGAGTGTATGTGTTGTTTTTTTTAGATAGACAAATATAACTGAAATTATTCCAGTAAATTAACCGGAAAGGGGGTGGGTGTGAAACTAAATAGGTGACTAGTATTGCGTTAGTAGTCTGTTGAGGGGTTGGGGTAGGTTAACCCCCCACCACCACCGTGGCGTACCTAGAGTGGGGGGAGGGGGTACAAATTCAAGTCCCCCACGAGCCCCCACTTCAGGGGGACCCTCAATTGTAAGTCCTATTTTTTTTTTTACGTTGCATATTAAATATTATTCACTTGGACAGGATAATCTAGAATTGTAGATGATCTTATAGATGTCTTTGCTGCACAGAAAGCACGAAGTGAGGCGATGTGAACTGAGATTTACTGGTGTATTATCTCGCCAATAAACAACGGTATTATATATTAAAATGATTCATTAATGATTATGTTTTTGTTTATTTTACTTATATACTGTACCAACTGAAATTTAGATAAATATATTTATTTAGTACATTATCTCAAGTCATCATGTCGAATGTCAAAATACAGGGGCTTTAAAAAAGGTCAAATGCCCCCCGGCCTCCAAACCCCAAGCTACGCCACTGCCCCACCAATAAAAAACTAAAGCAAAACTGCAGTAACCTTGTTCCATGAATGTAGTCAAGAGTATTTTGGTGAGGATACCGGGGATGGTGAGGTTCAACCCCCTCGTTCCCAATAAATGTCACTGGATTCCATAAATAAAAGAAAACTTCAAAAATTCAAGTAACAGCCTCAGAAAAACTAAAACTATAGTCACCAAATTCCATGAGCGTAGTCCTGGAGGAGGGTCGGGGTTCAAATAAAACACCTAACATATTGAGCTATTTCCCTGCTAGTCCCTGGGCTCCATTAAAAAAAAAAAAGTAGTGAATAGGACATTTGATATTTGATGTGTACTTTTTTTTTTAGATAGAAAATACATTTTTCTAAATATGGTAAAAACGCTTGCCATTGGGGCTCCACCAGGACTTTCTGGGGAGGTAATCTCGCTCATCTCAAACCACCTAGCTGTCAAGGAAGGGGTATTTACTGTCATTCCACTAACACCATAACTTCTTCTAGGTTACAAAAAATGGTCTGTGTGTGCACAGAGCCAAAAAAAAAAAAAAAGAACACACTATACCCCCCCCCCCCGAAAAAACAAATCCTTGCTACACCCATGACGTTTTTGTTATACCCTTTTTAGAGAGAGAGGCGGGTGTGGTTTCTTACCCGTTTCGTATGTGTTGGACATTCTCTAGCTAAGGTTAACAAGAATGTGGAGGTATAGACAATATATTAATTGAATAGAAACTCATTTCTGACCACTCGTCGAGGTGTCCCTCGGGTTCAGCTGAAGAACACAATAACTGAAGACGAACATAAACATTGTCTCTTGATCATTTCACATACTGGTCATCTGTCCTTGTGCAAAGTGAAACACTTCCGGTCATTCGCTAATACATTCCCACTGATACATACAGTCAAATTTGATTATTATTGCTAAAAGTAAAAATCAATATTTTAGAATTTTGCACTCAAGAACAAATATGAAACATTAGAAGACACCACAACAAAAAATGTCCAATTCTCTCAGCCCTTAAGGCTCTGGGTATGCCACCTAGGCATGTATAAAGTCACACAGACCTAGGCATAGTCGCACAGGATTTGACGCAGTTACTCAGGCTTTGACGTAGTCACACAGGCTTTGACGTAGTCACACAGGCTTTGAAGTAGTCACAGAGGTTTAGATGTAGTCACACATGTATTGACTTAATCACACAGGCTTTGGCGTAGTCACACAGGTATTGAAGTAGTCACAGAGGTTTAGATGTAGTCACACATGTATTGACTTAATCACACAGGCTTTGGCGTAGTCACACAGGTTTTGATGTAGTCACACATGTATTGACTTAATCACACAGGCTTTGGCGTAGTCGCACAGGCTTTGACGTAGTCACACATGCCTTGACTTAATCGCACAGACTTTGACATATTCCCACAGACATTGACATAGTCACACAGACATTGACGTAGTTTCACAGACATTGACGTAGTTTCAAAGACATTGACGTAATTTCACAAACATTGACGTAGTTTCACATACATTGACGTAGTCACACAGACATTGACGCAGTCACACAGACATTGACGTAGTCACACAGCCATTGACGTAGTCACACAGACATTGGCGTAGTCACACAGACATTGACGTAGTCGTAAAGGCTTTAACGTTGTCACACAAGCTTTGATGAAGTCATTACAACTAGGAAATAAAGACAATCTAATTTGAAGGCAAAAAGGCTACACTCCAGACACACAGACCTTGATAAAGTAACACATGCTTACAAGAAGCCACACAGACCTTGATAAAGTAACACATGCTTACAAGAAGCCACGCAGACCTTGATTAAGTAACAGATGCTTACAAGAAGCCACGCAGACCTTGATAAAGTAACACATGCTTACAAGCACACAGACCTTGATAAAGTAACACATGCTTACAAGAAGCCACGCAGACCTTGATCAAGTAACAGATACTTACAAGAAGCCACACAGACCTTGATAAAGTAACACATGCTTACAAGAAGCCACGCAGACCTTGATCAAGTAACACATGCTTACAAGCACACAGACCTTGATAAAGTAACACATGCTTACAAGAAGCCACGCAGACCTTGATCAAGTAACAGATACTTACAAGAAGCCACACAGACCTTGATAAAGTAACACATGCTTACAAGAAGCCACGCAGACCTTGATCAAGTAACTCATGCTTACAAGAAGCCACGCAGACCTTGATCAAGTAACACATGCTTACAAGAAGCCACGTGGGCTTATATCTGTCATAAGCGTGACAGATGTCTGCTACCACGCTTCATTTACCAGGGATTTGCTGCAATTCTAATTGAAAGTAGAAGACTAACATATCCTTTGTTATATAAGTGATATAACACTATAACTATACTTTACTATATAACTATTGTATTGCCAGATTGAAACGCATTTGTATTTTTTTTTCTATATTGAGCTTCACCTTCGAACGAGTGTATTCTCGCTCCCGGCAGCAAGCGAATGTGAGTAAAGTGACTGTTGGTAACTGTACTGAAGTCTGAGGCGACTGGTATTGTGTTGGATTGTCCTGTGGCAACTATCTTTCGACGCAGTGTCCTGAGTGAGGCACTTTCCTCCGACGTGGCATACTGCACAGATAGGTTTCTTTCTTTGCCATCTAACCGCAGGCTATAGGCTTTAGTGGATCTCGTGTACAAGTGTAGACCCTATTAGTAGATTTTTTTTCCATATTGTAAATATTTAAAGATAATATAGTCAGGTAGTGTAGATTGTATTTACCATGGAAACTAGGCTGACAATTACTGCCCAGTTTATAAGTGATGGTCGTTCTCTGGGGTACGAAGGTGAAAGGTTAGAGAGGTATGTGGCTGAGCAGACTATGAAAAAGCCAAGAAATAGGATTATGAACGAGAAAGGTCTAGATTTGAGAGAGAGGAAAGATTGAAAGCAGAGGCGAAGGCAGAGGCGAAGACAGAGAAGGATTTTAACGCGACAAGGAGCAGTTTGAACATGAGGAGAAGGAGCAGTTTGAACATGAGGAGAAGGTGCAGTTTGAACATGAGGAGAAGGAGCAGTTTGAACATGAGGAGAAGGAGCAGTTTGAACATGAGGAGAAGGAGCAGTTTGAACATGAGGAGAAGGAGCAGTCTGAACATGAGGAGAAAGCCAAGTGTCAGGAGCACGAGAGATGGAAAGAAAGAGATGCCAGGAAGACATTTAGAAGGAAGGAGGAGATGGAACTGGAAAGAATGAACAACTGCTGCTGGTGGGGCGGCAACACTGGCAGAGGTGCGGCCTAAAAATGTTCTTGATAAAAGCTTCCAGGGTATGAAGGAAGACGATGACCTGATGGCCTATTTAACACCCTTTGAGGCCGTTGCGACAAGATGCAAGATCGATAGAAAGGAATGCCCATTGCTCTTGCCCTTTAAACTAACAACAGTTCTAAGGAACTGTATGCTGCTGGGCACTCTGTTCTTGAATGATAATTATGAGGAAGTGAGGGCTGTATTACTCCGGCATGCGGAAATAAATGCGGAAACCTGCCGCAAGACGTTCCACCGGGTAAAACCACGCCACAACGATTTTAGAGGTTTCGTCCCCGAGCTACCGAATGCGTCGGACAATTGGCTGAAGTAGGCAAGACTGTGGAAGAAGTGAAAGAGTTGCTGGTAAAAGATAAGATACTTGAGAATGTGTCCGGAGATGTGTACAAGCAACTGATAAGTAAGAAAGGCACAGTTGATGATATGATTGATGATATGATTGATGTTATTGAAGTTTTAAGGTCGCTAGTGTGGGTGTGTCGCTTACTAAAGAAGACAGTGTGTATGTTGCGGCTGCGTGTGATGAGCCTGGGAGGAATCCAGTCGCTGAAAGAAACCTGGTTATTTGCTTTAATTGCAATAGGAGTGGCCACAGATCAGCAGAATGTCCTCAGCGTTCTTTCGTGATTAATTCTGTTCCTGATGTTGATGATAGACCTAGGACATTATCTGCGACGTTCGCTAATCCGCAAAGACCCAGTAGAAATGTTTCAATAGGGCGTAATCAGAGACAATTTGATGGTAGTGGTCGTAGAATCCATGGTAACAGTTTTATGATACAAAGTTATGTTACAAGGGAGCATCCTCCTAATTACAGGTGCAGTAGAACTGGGGGCACTGGGGCGTACCAAAATAGAACCAGTTTCACAGAGATCAAGGTCCACCAGTAGGGTATAGATGACTGAGTGGTCCTCGCAATGTTCAAAATGATGAAAATTGTTCTTTAGGGAAAGGAGATGAGTATTTCTCCCCATGTAAGAGAAAAACTTTTTCATATGTGGATAAGTCATTACGTGATAAGTCTGTGGGTAAGCTGAAGTTTAAAAAGGGGAAAGTAAATGGGATGAGTGTGTCTGTTCTGAAAGATTCTGGTTCGAGTGTTATAGAAATTAGAAGTTCATGATTCCTGGTACTTATAAATTAAAACTTGTTGATGGGACAGTCAGGGATTACCCATTGGCGTGTGTAAGTATTGAGTCGGATTACATTGTTGGGAAATATGTGGTTGCTTGTTTTAAAGATCCTGTTGCATATTTAATTCATGGGAAAGTTGATATTAATGTGAGTCGGGAGTTTGATTGCGCAGCAGTAACTAGGTCAGCGAAAGATAGAGAGAATGATAGTGGCCCTGTAAATGAGTGTGAAATATTGGAAGATTGTCGTGATGTTTTAGGTACGAGTGATGATTTTTTACGTGAACAATTGAGTGATCCGTCGTTGAAAGATCTATGGGAGCGAAGTGTGGACAGTTGTGTAGATATTAAAAAGAATGGAAGTGTGGAATATAAAGTGTTTGATAGACTATTGTACAGAGTGTTTAGGGGAAAGTTTGGTGAGGAAGAAAGAAAGTTAGTTGTACCGTCAGCAAATAGAGAAATTGTGTTGAAAACTGTTCATGAGAGTATGTTAGAGGGGCATTTATCATTAAGAAAGACTAAAAGTAAAATCTACAAATATTTTTTCTGGCAAGGTTTAGATAGAGACATAAAAGAGTTTGTGAGGTAGTGTGATTTTTGTCAGAAAGAGAGTGCCGCGTCGTTGTGATAGAGTGGAACTTGGCCGAATGAATGTTGTTACCACTCCGTTTTATAAAGTTGCAAAAGATATTATTGGGCCTTGGAGGTAACTGACAATAAGAATAGGTATATTTTGACAGTGGTAGATGTCGCTATCAGATGGCCAGAAGCGATACCTCTGAGGAATATTAACGCAGAAACAGTTTGTGGCATTTTACGTCTCGAGAGACGATCTTTTCCCTTTGCAACTTCTTGTGTGACTAAAGAGGCCAATCCTTGATACACAGCTGCGATCGCAGGTTGGGCATATATAATCACCAGGCGCCGTTGCATTTTCACCCTTCTTTCTGCTTCTGGTGTGTATGACATCTGCAATCTTTGACCCTTCCTTTATGCTCTCTCTCTCCATGAGGATCTGTCCAGTGCCACCTCTTCCCAGTTGCCAGTGTCGATTTTGAAGAGCTTAATGTCGCGTTTGCATACATCCGTATAACGTAAAAGTGGGCGACCAGCGGCTCTCCTGCCTTCTATTAGATCGCCATACAGGATGACCTGTGGAAGTCAACCTTCTGGCATTCTATGAACGTGGCCAAGCCAGCCAAGGCGTCTGCTGCTGATAACAGAGCGGATGTCCTGGCACCCTGCTCTTTGTAGCACTTCCTCATTGGTTATCTTATCTTGCCACCTTATTTTAAAGATCCGCCTTAGGCATCGGAGGTGGAAAACATTCAGCTTTTTTTCCTGCCATGAGTAGGTTGACCATGTTTCACTTCCGTACAGCAAGGTGCTCAACACACAGGTCCGGTAGACTAGGGCTTTAGTACTGTTAGTCAGCAATATGTTGTCCCAGACTCTTTTCTGCAGCCGTGACATGGTGGCCATTGCCTTGGCTATCCTGTTGTTTATGTCTTTATCCAGTAGAGTGTTGTTGGATATGATGGAGCCAAGGTAACAAAAGTGATCAACAATTTCTAGTGGTTGGCCATTAATGCTTACTTGAGGTGCAGTGTTTGTGTTTTGAACAAGTATCTTAGTCATGCTTTGACTGATGTTTAAGCCGAACTTCTGGCAAGCAGCAGATAATTTGTCAACCAGGCACTGTAGCTTAATATCAGAATCAGCCACAATAGCTGCATCATCAGCATACAGGAGTTCCCTGACGAGTAGTTTCCTAACCTTGGTTTTTGCCCGCAGCCTTGATACATTAAATAGTTTTCCAGAGGATCTTGTATGGAGAAACACACCTTCGTTTATGTCGTTGTACGCATAATGCAGTAGACAGGAGAGGAATATGCCAAACAGAGTAGGTGCGAGCACACATCCCTGCTTGACACCACTGCAAACCTCAAAAGGTGCTGATTGGGCTCCATTGAATTTGACAGTGCATTTAGTTTCCTCGTGAAAACACTCAATGAACTGCAGTAGTTTGGGAGGGCAACCTATTTTCCTCAGGAGTTTGAAAAGGCCACTTCTGCTGACCATGTCAAAAGCTTTAGTCAGATCAACAAAAACGATGTAAAGGGGTCTATCTCTCTCTCTCAATTTCTCCTGCAGTAGTCGTAGAGAAGATATCATGTCTACAGTGGATCTACCACTCCTGAATCCACACTGAGACTCTGGGTAGACTCTAGAAGCTATCACTTGCAGCCTGGATAGTGCCACTCTAGCAAAGATCTTGCCCACTATACCGAGGAGAGAGATACCCCTGTAATTGTTGCAGTCACTCCGATCCCCTTTGTTCTTGTATATTGTGACTATAGTTGCGTCACGCATGTCCTGTGGGACATGACCTGTTTCCCAACAGCGGCAGAGGAGAATATAGAGTTCAGGGAGCAGGAGTGATTCGTTGACTTTCACTACTTCCACTGGGATACCATCACTCCCAGGAGATTTTCTATTTTTTATGCAGTTAGTTGCTTTTTTAAGGTCACTGAGGCTCGGAAGATCATCTAGACATTCCAGTGCTGGAAGATCTGGTAGAGAAGCCAGGGCGACATCGTCTACTGTGTTCTGTGTGGCATAGACTTCGAGATAGTGTTCTGTCCAACGTTCTAGCTGCTTGGTTTGATCTGTAATTTTTTCTCCTGATTTGGATAGAAGGGGGGCAGGCTTAGACACTGTTGGACCCAGGGCCGCTTTAATGCCATCAAATAGAGCTTTGCTATTTCCTGAGTGGAGACTGTCTTGGATTCTGTTGCAGGTATCCCTCCAAAAGTTGTTAGCACATTTTCTAGCCATTTGTTTCGCCTCTTTATTAGCACTTTTGAAGGCCTCCAAAGATCTTGGACTTGGCTTTGTCTTGAGAGCGAGGTGTGCAGATCGCTTTTTCTCGATGCAAGGTTCCATTTGTGCTAGATTCGCCTCAAACCAGTCTACATTTGTGTGTTTTTGAGGCCCAAAGGCGGTGATTGCCGAACTGTAGATTACATCTCTTAATTTCTCCCATCTGATAGAGATGTCTTCTTCATCACTTAACGAGGGGATTGAACTGTTCAATAGCTCGCCAAAGAGTGCACACTTCTCTGGTTCACCTACATGGTTGACGTTAATTCGCCTAGTTCTGGGTTGAGTGGAAGTATAAGCCTTCTTGAGAAGTAGTTTGATTTTGCTTAGCACTAGTGAATGGTCTGAGTTGCAGTCCGCACTATGGTATGAACGGGTGTGGATGACACTTTTCAGATCCATCCTTCGGGTGATGCAGAGGTCAAGCTGGTGCCACCTTTTTGAGCGTGGGTGCTGCCAAGAGACTTTATGGCGTTCCTTGCCAGAGAAGAATGTATTTGTTACACACAGTTCATGAGAGCTACAGAACTCGAGTAGCCTTTGGCCATTGTCATTGATTTTGCCAACACCATGAGGTCCTAAGCATTGTGGCCATGCATCATTTCCATCACCAACACGGGCATTAAAGTCTCCATTTATATAGAGGTGCTCGGATTTTGGAATACTTTTAATTACGTCCTCTAGAGCTTGATAGAATCTGTCTTTGTCCTCTTCCGGTGCAGCAAGGGTTGGTGAGTAAGCGTGACGCATTATATTAACTTTGCCTTGCGGTGATGCAAATTTCATGTGTGCTACTCTTTCATTGCCAATGGGAAACATCGCGATGCAGGGGACGAGACTGTTTCTTATTGCGAAGCCGACGCCATGTATTCTAGGGCTTTGTTCTGGTTTTCCTTGCCAGTAGAATGTATAGTTGCTTTCTGTAAGAGATCCGCTGTCTGCCAGTCTGGTTTCTTGCAGGCAGGCCACATCAATGTTTAGTCTGCTGAGTTCTCTGTCGATGATAGCTGTTTGACGCATGTCGGTGACGACTTCAGGGTCAGTATTGAAGCCAGGACACATTGTCCGTATGTTCCAGCTTGCTAAACGCATTAATGTTGAGGGTTTTCTTTTGATTGTATTTGCAGGTGCGGGTGAGCAGCTTGCTTTTTGATTTTGTCTTAGCACCAAGCACCCAGTGGTGCGGCAAGCTGTGGCGGGATAGCACTTTACTGTCCGAGGGCTGCTCGGCTTAAGGCAGGCAGTAGCTATCCAGTGAGGTTTAAAAGCCCCTCCTACCGTCAAGAGTGGTCCCTGGCGTTCCAGCTTACGCCAATCAGCTAGGAACTTATCACCGGTAACTACCACTCCCCGTGTTTTCCAAAGACATTACTGTCAGAGATGGAGTGACCTCTCCATTGCTGGGGGAAAGCCTGGGCGGTAAATTTGCGAGTGCTGGGCTTTCCACACGTCAGCACACGCCTCTCTTCATACTGACCGGGTCCAAAGGGATGGCGAGCCATCACAATTTGGGGACAGGTGGCTGCAGGAGTTTGCCAGAGAGCAGTAGTCTTACTACTGTCCCCCCGCCTACGGGGCTCCAGGACCGGATTTTCTGTAAGGGTTTACTCCCTTAGCCTTAGACCTTACAGGGACACACACACAAGGCAGTGCGGCTATTGACCTATAGCTAGGGGTTTGGTTTGTAGGCAACAGGGCGTGTCCGCACGCCGACGTGCCATCCCTGCCTCACATCTTGGGGCCAAACCTCCTCCGAGACCCTTGCAGTTTAGCCTGAGGCTTCGCAGCCTCAGTTTCCATCTGCTACCACGAGGAGGTACTGCATAGGACTTGCTGTGGAGAGGCTATGTACTGGCAAGAGAGACTTACAAAACTGCTCCCCTTTCACAGATGCTAGCCAGCGGTGGCAACAAGTCAAGCTACCACACTAGACGCTTCACACAGTCATTTGACAGAAACAGTTATCGAGGCGCTAACTACTCTTTTTTATAGAATATGGCTACCTATAGAAATAGTAAGTGATTAAGGCCCTCAGTTTACTTCCGCATTGTACAAACAGGTGTGCGAGTGTTTCTCAGTTAAACCCGTGCACTCCACTATATACCACCCCAGCTCTAATGGTATGATAGAAAGGCTCAATTCTCCTTTAAAATAATTTTTAAGGAAAGTATGTCAGGATAGCCCTCATGATTGGGACCGGAAAGTTAGTGCAGCACTGTTCGCCTACCGAGAGGTACCTAATGAGACAACGGGGTTGTCGCCATTTGAGCTTGTTTATGTGAGACAAATGAGAGGCCCACTGGCTATTTTGAAGCAAGTATTTGTAAATGCTGAAGAAAAAAAATGAATATAAGAATGTATTCACTTTTTTACTGGACTTAAAAAAAAAGATTATCAAAGGTAACTACTATTGCTAAATCTAACAGCGATGCTAGCAAAAAGAAGTACAAGATGCAATATGACAAATATTCGTCTAGACGAGACATTAATGAGGGTGACTGTGTTTTAGTCCTCAAGCCACACAGAGAAAAAAAGTTGTCCGTGTTTTGGCAAGGTCCGTATAAGGTTGTGAATAAAATATCAAAGTTCAATGACGTGGATGAGAAAGAAAATAAGTTAAAGGTATATTACATAAACAGACTCATGAAATATCACTGTAGGGTAAAGGAAGTTCAAACGTTGAAACTGAAGATAAAAATGAACTTTTATCAGCTCACATGGTATCAGTTGTGGGGGGAAGAAAAAGTGATGAGCAGGATGGGGAGAATGAAGATGTCATGGCTTGTCTGTGTAAGTATTCATGAGAGTAGAATGGAGCTGTGAGTGTGCGGGGACATTGAAAAGAGTACAGGCTTGTCTGTGTAAGTATCCATGAGAGTAGACTGGAGCTGTGAGTGTGTGGAGACATTGAAGAGAGTACAGGCTTGTCTGTGTAAGTATTCATGAGAGTAGACTGGAGCTGTGAGTGTGCGGGGACATTGAAAAGAGTACAGGCTTGTCTGTGTAAGTATCCATGAGAGTAAACTGGAGCTGTGAGTGTGCGGGGACATTGATTAGAGTACAGGCTTGTCTGTGTAAGTATCCATGAGAGTAGACTGGAGCTGTGAGTGTGCGGAGACATTGAAGAGAGTACAGGCTTGTCTGTGTAAGTATCCATGAGAGTAGACTGGAGCTGTGAGTGTGCGGGGACATTGATTAGAGTACAGGCTTGTCTGTGTAAGTATCCATGAGAGTAGACTGGAGCTGTGAGTGTGCGGAGACATTGAAGAGAGTACAGGCTTGTCTGTGTAAGTATCCATGAGAGTATACTGGAGCTGTGAGTGTGTGGAGACATTTAAGATAGTACAGGCCTGTCTGTGTAAGTATCCATGAGAGTAGACTGGGGATGTGAGTGTGCGGAGACATTGAAGAGAGTACAGGCTTTTCTGTGTAAGTATCCATGAGAGTAGACTGGAGCTGTGAGTTTGCGGAGACATTGAAGAGAGTAGAGGCCTGTCTGTGTAAGTATCCATGAGAGTAGACTGGAGCTGTGAGTGTGTGGAGACATTGATTAGAGTAGAGGCCTGTCTGTGTAAGTATCCATGAGAGTAGACTTGAGCTGTGAGTGTGCAGAGACATTGAAGAGAGTACAGGCTTGTCTGTGTAAGTGTGAGCTGGCGCTCCTAGATCTAATTTTTGACCTAATTTTATCTAATTTATATTATTTATATAGGCCAGGGATATGATGTTTGTAATTTAGTGTCCTTTTTATTTTTTATAGTTCAGTGCTGAGTATTTTGTAGTTTCCGCTATTTATAACTTTCTGCTAGTTTTAGTCTTTTTCTGTTATTTGTGTTTTACTCGTAGAGGAAAAGTAGTTTTTAAAATAGTTAACTAGCCTTAGAGCTGTGGATTTTTTTCCTATTTTTTTGTCCCTGGTTAGTTCTGCTTATTTTAGTCTTTGGCATTAGCGTTGGATTGGTTGTTATTTTTTAATATCAGTTTATGTGCAGGTCTGTAAACGGTATAGAGCCCCCATATGAGTTTAGAATAGAAATAACTTTCTACCTTCCTTTTTGTATTTTTGTAGGATTTAAATTTTAAGATTCTCTTTTCAATGCTGTTTAATTTGGTATATAATGTTGTGTAGTCCGTGTCTTTAGTAATTCGCTAGATTTTATTGTTCTGCGTCCTACTCAACGCTCCATGATGGCGGCTTTATTAAGCCAAATCTAGATTTATGTTTATTATTGTCTGGCCCAACATGTGTTGTGGCGTAAGCTTTTAAGTAGGTATCATAATGATAATAATGTATGACTTTTTATTAGCTAAATGAAGGTAATAGTATTTACCTCATGCATTTAGGTATGTGTATGTGCTAGACTAGGTCTAGTTCATTATTATCTATACTAATAAAAGGCAAAGCCCTGACTCACTGACTCACTGACTCATCACTAATTCTGCAACTTCCCGTGTAGGTACAAGGGTGAAATTTGGCAGGCGCATTCCCTACAGCTTACTTACAAAAGTGCAGCAGGTTTCGTTTCCCAATCGTACGCGTAACGGTCGTAACGGTCGACAACGTCCGCTCTGTGCTACACATTGCACGGCCACATCAGACTCACGGCCATAAGCCACGTTTTACTCCAAGAACTCCCCTCACAATCTAAAACATACCAGTCTGTGGATTCAGTTGTGGAAATGGAAGACGCGGTGCACTATCCGGTAGAGTTTCTCAACTCTCTGAATCCTCCAGGCACTCCTGAGCATCGTCTCATTTTGAAGGTTGGGGCACCGATAATGTTGCTGAGGAACTTGCAGCCACCTAAACTGTGCAACGGCACCAGACTTCAAGTCACGTCTCTGCAGAAGAACCTCATTGAGGCAACTATTTTCACTGGCAGTGGCTCAGGAGAGACAGTTTTGATTCCTCGCATCCCCGTCATCCCCTCTGACCTCCCATTTCAATTCAAACGCCTCCCATTCCCAGTAAGGCTCTGCTTCGCCATGACAATCAACAAGACTCAGGGACAGACACTACAAAAGGTTGGCATTGACTTGAGACAGGACTGCTTCTCACATGGGCAACTGTACGTCGCATGCTCAAGAGTAAGCTCGGCGCAGGGATTGGTCATACTGCAGCCGGAGGGCCGAACTGACAACGTGGTGTACAAAGAGATCCTCAACAAATAACTGTGTATTGGTACATGTATGTTTCTTCTCTATTTCAAAAGGTTTACTTTTCTTCTTAGTAATGAAATATTTAAGGCAGTACATATGACACATTATTTTTACTTATCGGACTAACATTGCAAAAAGCCACACAAAAACTGCGTTGTTCCGGTTATTCCAAAAATACATTCCCTGCGGTAACACTCCTGGCACAAATGTGAATGTTTTGTTGTTACATGTAGGCCTATTAATTAAAGCAAATTTGAAATGTTAATGCAATAATCCTCCCGCTGCAAAGCGCGGGTATTTTGCTAGTTTTGTTATATTATGTCTTATGTTTGTTTATATTTGTAATTGCTAGGGGTGCACCGGATAGTACTTTTTGATATCCGGCCGGAGCCGGATATAACCGGATAGTAGAATTAGATATTCGGCCGGAGCCGGAGCCGAATACCTACATGACTCAAACAGCCCGTTTTACTGAAGTTTTTGCAAATCTTCTATATAACATACCTATATTCATATTATTTTGTTATTACTTTCTTACTTTAAACTCTATCACTTATTGATAAATTAAAATCAACAGCTTTTTTATTTTTTTTACAGATATGCTTATCATAAACTAATTTTTGTAACATGAGATGGTGTGTGCATATGTATGAGGCCGCTAATTGTAAAGTAGAATGTGGGATAACTCATGCAGAATATATAAACTTATATGTAACTAATGTAAATCTTTCAAAGGTAAAGTTCAATCTTGGTTTTATTGCGTAAATCTCTCTTAAGTACAATCTAAGTTGTATAGTGGGTAGATGTTTGTGTTCATGTATTTTACACAATCAACTTATCATTAGGCTCGTGTTTTAAAGGCCACAAACCGCTTCTGGTTTGTACCTTATACAGATAGTGGCTTAGTAAATATCTTAAGTAATTCCAGTAATAACGAGGAGATACTTGACACTCTTAAATTTTATTAAGAATATTGTGATTCAATCAAGACACACACATAACACAAGAGTAAGATTTAAAGCTAGCTTTGTCTAAAACCTCTTTAATCCCTGGTTGCTGCTTGTGTGTGAGGCTTAACGAATCACTGGAGCTCGTAGACGTACTGGCACAGGCAGTGATATTACTTGATGCTGATTTCAATGCAGTCATTTCGTTGAATAAGACTGGGTGCTACGAGCGTAGATGACTAATCATATTGCTGGTTGAGAAGTCTTTAGGTTTGCCTAGTTTACCACGTGACAGAACTATTTACAAGCATTGCAAACTGCTTTAGAGTTGTCCATTGTTTTGACATTAAAGTAACGCCATATAAGTGATGACTTTTTATCAGCCATTATTACTTTTCAATTTACTAAATGCCCATGCAAGCCGCTTTTATACCCGTGGCTTGTGTAACAAAATACTTGTTGGGGTGTGTCCTGTAGTTCAACGCTCTAATTGACATTTCTCTCCAAGTAAACAAACTTAGTGTCATCATCTAGTGACCTCTAGACAGTGTCAATATGTCTTAACAATTTGCGTTAATCCATTCTGGCTTAAGAATGGTCAATGTCTATATTCTCTATCAATACATTGTCATGGATTAAACAAATAAGAAGTTGGGGGTGTTGAGTCTCTTGAGCCCTCCCTTTAAAGATACCCTTGGTTAGTGTCTGTTTGGCTTTTAGTCCTGACTCATAATTGAGACTTAACTCAAAGTATCAAACTTATTACCCGTCCAATAGTATAAAAGGTGTGGTTTGTGGTCCAGACCCTTGATTGACAACCTATCTCATAATAAACAAACTCATACCAAATTAACCTTATAGAGATTTGGCTTGTAGTCCCGCCCCTAATAAAAATTCTACTCCAAGTAAACAAACTCAGTTCCCTCATAAGATGTGACCTCTAGACAGTGTCAACACGTTGACATCTGGCTTAATGTGGTCAGCTGCCTATCTGTGAACTCAATGTTATGTACTAAACAAACAAAAGGAGGTGGGGGTAGCTCATCTCTACCTCTGGAGATATACCCGCACATCTAGAGAGATTATCAGCGTGACGTAGTTAAGGAATATGACATGTTTACTAGACCACTCAAAGGTCAAGACAAGCCAGTGTGCCAGACATCGCTGCTACGTATGTAATACGAATTTATAATGTAAAGTCTAGTCCCCCCCCCCCCAATAACAAACCTAGTTCCCTCGTGTGACCTCTAGAGAGTGCTTACGTCCATCGTATCTGACTTGGGGTCACCTGTCAATCAATGAGCTCAATGTGATGGACTAAACAAATAAAAGGGGGAGGGAGTTGTTCATCTAGAAATATACCTGATTACCTTAGAGGTGTGGCTCTTGTAGTCCAGCCCCC
>JAZGLO010005617.1:0-59932 GCA_036873155.1 Biomphalaria sudanica | reverse complement strand
CAAGGAGTAAGAAAAAGAAATGTGAGCTTCTATGAATTATATAAATGTTTCTCATAACGTTCTACACTTTGTTTTTGGCCGGATTTTTTTAATCCAGAATTATTTTTCATGAATAATCCATTTAAATTAAAGTTCTTAGAAGTCTATGTTCTTAGAAAATAAAAAACAAAAACTCTGATAAACTATAAGAATGTAACTGCAACGCATGACTCAAAATTGAGCAACATATCATATGTTAACTTGCCACCAATGAGTTCTACGTCCCTTATTTAAAAAAAAAGAAGTTTTTTAACAAATACATTTCTTATTGCTTCAGGAGCCTCCGTTTATTTTTCGCAATACCAGTGAGCCTGGCTCCTACTACGGCTACAGTATGGATGTACTCACGGAGATTGCCAAGACCGTTGGATTCACATTTACTGTCAGGGAGTGTGATGAAGGCGGCTATGGGATGCTCGAGAACGGAGTCTGGAATGGATGTATTGGAAATATCGTTAACGGGGTAAGGTATGCCATTGTACCGTACAAGTTAGCTGGTAATTCCATGTCCCGGGTAAGCTATTCAACGTGGCACTCGGGTGGAAACGATCACTAGAGGAAGTGATTAGGCTAAATGAATAGCAAAACAAAACTCCTGTGGGAGTGTCCAAGGGAATGCGAGAGCTTTCCCATTGCACGGAGCGGAGTTGAAAGAGAGCTTCCACGTCCATGTCGATAATCCATGCGCCATTCCTCAAGGGACCGTTACAACAATGGCAAATTCTGCACGGTTAGCTTGGTACAACATAGGAAAATGGCGGGGGTCAGGGGCGGACTGGCTATATGGGCAAACGGGCAAATGCCCGGTGGGCCGGTACCAAATGGGCCGGTCTGGTCGCGACCAAAGAAAAAAAAAATTCAATGCAGACAACTTTTAAAAAGTGACAGCAGCAAGACACAAAGGCCCGAACATGTTTTCTTGTTGTTTTTTATTACAATTTATTTTGTTTGAAATTCAACAAGAATATAAAAAAAAACACTATACACTGTACGTATTATCATTTGCAAAACGTTGGACCGTACTTTCTGCTATGCACGAGCGGCATGGACTGATTTGATGTCTTCGAGGTTGTGTTTGGCCTAATCATTTTGCTGATCGGCATGGGCCTTTGATGGCACTCCCATTTTTTTTTTGCTCCTTCCCTCCCCCGTCTTTTAATGGTTCCAATGAAATTTAACCAAAAAGAGGGATGGAGAGGTTAAGTTAGAAAACATTGATATAACGCAAAAAAAAAAAAAAAAGATAGGCGTGACAATTAGCTCTTTAACAATTAACAAAATTAACTTTAACACATACACACAGCCGCGAAATTGGAAACAACCCAACTTATTCACAGCTCAAAATGGGTATAAAGCTCTACTTTCCTGCGATTTGAAAAGAAAAAAGTAAGTTTCTTTTGTTTATTTTTAATAACATAGATCTAATAATACTACACTTAAGGATTAAAAAAAAATTATTTAATCTAGATCTAAATCAATTTTTATACTATTATGATTAATGGCAAACTTATGCTTAGTATGAAGTCATTAATGATGAAAATTATTACAATAATTACAATAATTGATATAGCGCTGTCACATCCGATATTTAATGAAAGGAATTTATATTTTAAATAATGGGTCATGATATATTCATATACAAATCGTTTTTGAGAATGTACTAGGAGGAAGCTATAGATTTTCACATTAAGTAAGTGCCTCTCTTACCGTTCTGCTTTCTCTTATCTTTTAATGGAATGGGTTGCCTGAGTCAGCCAGGAAAACTAATCATTTAGCATATTTTAATTCACAGATCAACATACATGACTAGATTGACACATGAAATGCGTAAGACGTAACAATCTTATTTTTTGAAGAAACGTCTGTAATCTATATACTATAAGTAATACCATAGACTATATATATAGTCTATGGTAATACCAAAAAGCTTCAAACTCTTTAGGCTGCTATTGTCTTGTTTATAGTTTTCAGACTACATACACGTATAAATAGAATACATTTAGTAATCCTACGAATGCATACATCCAGTTTTCGATGCGTTATCAAACTTTATATATTTTGTAGAGAATTAGGCTTACACCTATAATATGACACATTGGCGTAGTCTGGAGGGGAGGGTCTTCAAACCATCACTTGCCTCAGACCTCATTGTCTGAAAGGGAAACTTTACTTACTGCCCCAGTGCAGCCAACGTAAGCAAACTACAGTCACCAAATTTCATGAGCGTAATCAAAAGGGGTTTTCCCTTCCCCCTCCAATACAAAAACTAAAGCATTTTACCGTTTTCTACCAGTCGCTGGACTCCATTGATTAGCAGATTTGGTTTTTGAATTTTTTTTAGCTAAGAGCAGCAGGCTAATTGCACTGTAGATAACTCAGAATATGCATTTTTAAAGTTTAAAATAACGGAAATAATGCATAGTTCCAGGGCTTCGCCCCGGACCCCACTGGGGGGAGCTCGCAGCGCTCCCCTCGACTCTCTAACTGCCCTATGGCGGTGTGTACTGTCTTTCCACTAGTTATAGGAAGAGAACATTCTAGGCTAGAAACAACGTTGGTAAGAATAACAAATCAGAATGCAATGAAGATTAATTACATATACATACACACTAATATATACATATAATAACTAATATAACTATAACATAACTATAACTACATAAATATAACATAACTATATAACATAACTATAACTATAACTATATTAATATAAAAAAAGTGGGGTAGAAATCCCCCCCCTCACACCGAAAATATAAGACATGCCATTTGTTGGCCGGTTTATATGGTAATGCCCGGGCCGATTTTGATACCCATTCCGCCCCTGGCGGGGGTTCCCGGTGTACTCGACCTTCGGCCATGCCCGAGCCTGGAGTGCCAGATATATCGGAAATAGCAATGCTTTACATAGGCATTGACTTGGACCTCTTCCAGACAGAACAGTTTAGAACGGTTTGTTCAAGCAGGCTTACATGCCTAGAGCTCGAAGAGCCTTCGTCTCAGCTCTTTTGACAATCACACGGTAATTTCATGTCAATGGTGGCTTGTTATGGATTGTGTGTGTGTGTCTAGTTTCTGACATAATTACTCACTTTTATGGGGGGGGGGGGAGGAGAGAAAGGAAGAGGGGTTAACTGGAAGAAGATAATATGGCTGCTTTTTAAAAGCTTTTGAAAATAATAAAAAGTCGCTCTAAGTCTGAATACGAACTCGTGGTCACGAGAGTCTCGAGTCTGAATTGATTCACGTGTTGCCATCAACAATGAATAAGTTGTTCAATCCTTCCACTTGATGGGGAGTGGGAAAGAGAACCTGTTCAAGACAAAAGTTGATATAAGCTTGTACAAAGTCAAGTTGAGTTAAAGTTGAAAACGAAGTTATTCTCCTACAAGGGTTAGTCAGCTGTCTGGAGCCACAAGCCAACGCAATCACTATCAACATGGCAGTCTATCGTGAAGAAGCTAAAAAAAATGTAGCATATTGAAATATTGTTGTTTTTTTAAGTCATGGGTTTGAACCCAATTAGACTAGATTAGTCCCTTATTTTAGCCCTATTATTTTTCCTTTGCTAGTATGTGTATTAATTTTGTGGTTTCAGTTTCAATATCGTCTTCACGCTCGAAATAGGTTCAAAAATACTTATGATCCTCCAATAAAACTTTTTTTTCGTTTTAATTTTAGGATGGAATATTCATTCTTATGCAAGGCCATGTGCACCATTTTTCATACAATTTGCAAAAGACAGATCCTGTTATAGCAGGGGTTCTAAACCCGTGGGCCGCCCTCTAGGGTTTGATTGACGATTTGCCAGGGGGTCGCCTAAGATCTTTAAAAATATGGATTGTTATTGTCAATTCTTCTATTGCTGTGTGTGTGTGTGGGGGGGGGATTCTAAAATAGGGTTGCCGAGCTTAAAAGGCTGAGAACGGCTGTGTTATTATTATAGCTTTTATATAACGCTACTTTCATGCTTATAGCGCTTTTGGTCCAATCTCAGTTGTGGACCAGTGGGGGGGGGGGAGTTGGTTTTCCGTGCTGCCTTTAGGCGCTCAGTAAACACAACTCTGCCCAAGTCGGGTGTCGAATCTCGAGCCCTCTTCTAGGTAGCCAAGCCAATTTCAAGCGCACTTGGCCTCTCGACCACGCTTCCCACAGCTTTACAAAACAAAAGCGTGCAAAGCATAAAGAACAGAGTACAAAGACTCTATACCAGGGGTGGGCAAATTACGGTCGCGCGCCACATGCGGCCCGCCGACGCTTAAAGAAATCAAATATTTGTATATAAATACTTCTAAATAGGTCTCTATAGATCTATAGATCATTGAAACTTCTGATCACGACGAGACTAATGAAACGTCGTTCTACAAAGTGTCTCAAGTAAAAAAAGATTTATTCTTACTGGCAATAGTTCCAAACATTCAGTCAAAGACAAACACAAGCCAGTAGTTATTCAATTCTATCAAAAAACTGTGTTGAAAGAGCTGGGTCGGCTTGTACAAGGTGGCAAGTGTAACAACTAATGGAGCTCGTGCTTTGAATAAGAAAAACAGGCTTTTTAATAAAATAAAGCATTGAATATCAAATATATTGTTGGAATTGATTTCTCAATGATCTTTTTATTGGCACAAGGCCAGCCGTAGGCATAGACAAAGTGCTTAGGGTCACCAATAGGTGAGGGCCTTACACTGACCTCCTCCTTATTATTTTAGAGAGAAATATCGAAACTTGTCCTCAATGTTATTGTTGAAGTACAATAGGTTTTTAATAAATTGAATAATTTTACTGTTGTCTCTTTTTTATATTTTATTTTATTTGAGGCCACCAACTTCACTTTGCCAACGGCCTCCAATTATCTGCCGGCCTTGACTGGCAGTTCCGAGAAGTACATGAAAATTTGGAAACAAGACATTCCGATGTACGGTAATACAGTAGTATCCGCTAGCCTAGAAGAATATGGAATCTCAAGGAAGAAATAGTTAGGTTCATTGAAGGACATTGACTGTGACTTTGTAACTAATATCTCTAATGAAGAGTTGAAGAAAGACTTCATGTTTATCAATGGAGACATTGCAATGTTTTGTTTGTAAATGAAATGTATCTGCATCTTAAATCTTTTCAAACAAAGTTATTCCACTTCTTGAGGGAGCGTTTGAAATCGGGTCTTATCATTTTCCTTAGCTGAAAGGTTTCTAGTGAAATGGATGAAATTACAAGACTTATTTGGATTCCTTGAACGTGGAATTTGAAAACAAATTTTAAGACGTCAAGATCTTGGAACTTGTTTTCAATACCATCAGCTCACCATTTAATGCAGAAGCTGATTTAGCTCCAGATGACATACCTCCAAGCAAATTATGACCTGAAAAAGTAATTCCAGTTAGTTCTTCCATAGAAGTTTCATGACTGCCATAAGCTGTATTCCCTTACTTAAGAAAACTTTGCTGCGAAGCTTTCACTTTATTCGGAACCTAATTCCTCTGTGAACACGCTTTGTTTCGTTTGTTTGAAAATTATGAAGTCCTAGAACAGGTCGATGCTCACTGACTGTAATTTGACAGCAGTCGCAAGAACAAAACAACTAGTAAGCTAGTTCTACAGTTACAGAACATTATACACGGATGTAAACAGTTAAATGGTTCACATGAAGTACAATTGTACATTTGTGGTGAAATGGTGTGATGTAAAAGACAATAACAAAATTTAAAAAATTATTCGTAAAATTAGTTCAAGAAATTGCTAACTGTTGTTGTAATTCCTCAATTGGGAGTAAAAAAAAATTAATAGTCCCCAAATTTTTTTAATGCGGCCCTCGGTAGAAAAATGTTGTGAATGATATGAGACATAGCAGGATATAATAAGTTATTGAGCGAATGAAAACGAATTATGTAGAATAAGTATAGGGAGAGTTTATAATAATGTGATGTTTCTAGAATGTGTACAGTGGACTACAGCGTCCCTACTTAATGAAGAAAAAGGTATCGCCGTTGGGACTAGAGAGGAACACTATTTAAGATATCACAAAAGTACAAGTCAACAAAAAAATCTGCTTTCTTCGACCAAGCCTGCAAAAGGTAATGACTATTTATTGGTGGTCAAGTCGTGTTCACTTTGGGTGTGACGTAATGCATAATTTCATCTGGCCTTGATTTGTTTTAAAGCGCAGCCTAACAATGTAATTATTTTAAGTTCTATCCGACGTGTGGCAACATATGAAGCAATACAGTTTTTATGAGGTCATAGCCCACAAAGTACTCCAAGCCCTTGTATTGGTTTATAGCTTACGACCACGGTGTAATTAGCATCTATCACCCTGTGTTTTACCTGTCACTCTATCGATCTACAGGAGGCCGACGTGATCCTCGGAGCTCTGACGGTGACAGCCGAACGCGACAGCGTCATAGACTTCACGCTGCCTTATTACGACTTCGCTGGGATCCAGATAATTACACGGCGACAACTGTCCAACATTAATCTCTTCTATTACATCGATGTCTTCTCAACTCAGGTATTCTCACAATATTTGCAGAGTACATATAAGTTCTACATGAGTGCACAGCTAATGGGGAACAAAACTGTTGGTTGTCAGTGGAGATGGTTCTCAAACACTTGCAGAATTACACTATAATTACGTAGAACATGAAGAAACAAAATGGAGTACGATGGTTGTGAAATAAATAATTTTCTTGACTTGATTGACTTCTTTTGAGAACATTCTCCCCTAGTGATGTGAAGTACACCACTGACGTCATAGGGTGTAAATAATCTACCATTTTGTCATTTCAATGTAATATATTAACCCGAATTGTATAACCACTTCTGAGATGTTTATGAAGTTGTGTGTTTTTAAAGAGGTCAAGGAGTTTGTATTTTTATTGCTAAGAGGAGAAATTATTTCAAAAAATTTGTCATAAATAACTCATGTACATACACACATAAACTATACAAACAAGTCTTTAAAAAAACGTTTCAAGAAGTTTAAGTCGGTACGGGTTTTATATATTACTTAATTAGGAAAAACATTTGCTATATTCAGGCAAAACATTTACTTTATCAGGCAAAGCATCTATATTACTTTATCAGGTGAAACATCTATATTACTTTATCAGGTGAAACATCTATATTACTTTATCAGGAAATACATTCATATTACTTTATAAGGCCAAACATCTATATTACTTTATCAGGAAAAACATCTATAGTACTTTATAAGTTTTCTTTATCAGGAAAAGTCTATATTACTTATATTAGGCAAAAAGTCGAAATTTCTTTATTAATGAAAAAAAACACACAAAAAAACCCCCTATATTACTGGTATTAATATAAAAGTTCTCTCTTATCTATTTTAATAAACAATGTATATATTATCTGCGTCAATTTAAATGTCATTACTAACTATATCGATTTCAATATTTATATTACCTGTAATAATTGAACTGTTTATATTAACTTTATCACTTTAAATGCTTACATTAACTGTATCAAGTAAAATGCATCTCTTGTTTAACAGGCCTGGCTGAGTCTAATCTCAGTCGTACTACTTACAAGTCTTCTGCTCTGGGTTTACGAGAAAGCGTCTTTCCACTGCCTGAAGTCATGCACCAAAAGTGAAGGGGACGTCAAGACCGATAACTTAGGTCAAACTTTCTACCTTGGCAAGAGCCCCGCCCTGGCCTTCAACAACAACACATTTGTCTCCAAGAAACCAATGCCCCAGGAGAGGGCGCCGGGTGACGAACATCCGGGCGCGAGGAAATGTCTGGGAGATAATATGTGGTTTGTGGTGGGCGCCGTAACCATGGCAGGTAGAATAACCTTCACATTTATCCTACTAACATAAAGTCATTTTTACTCTCTAAAGCAGAGCGTAGTGCTGATAGCGGACCACATCCGGTGCCTGACTCTATATTTATCGGGCCAATACTTGACTCTAGAAAATCCTTCCTTTCGGGAATAATAATGTTCCCTTCTTAGTAAGTTTTTTTTTCGGTGTCGGAAATGTAGATGTGGATTGCACTTTGTTAATTATATTGTATGTGACTCAACCCGTGTGCTGGAAGACCTTGTGCTGGAAGACCTTGGGCTGGAAGACCTTGGGCTAAAGACGAAGTAGAGCCGGTGCCCCCTGAAAGACTTTTAAAAATCATTTGAAAACATTGGGCACCAGATTGCTTTAGAGGAAAACGCCTGGAGGAAAGTGATTTCAAAAAGAGACACTTGGAGATTCTCTTGAAAGGATTGTGGGATACACATTTGAAAGCGGAGAAATAAAAATTTGTGAGGGGCGAAAAGGGGGTAGAGGCTGTAGTCAGTAAAAGCTGAGTGACAAGCTACAGTTCGAAATCTTTGAGGTTCTGAATTAGGTGTCGTTTCATTATTGATGGCTTTCATTGCGAACGGCTGTCATCCTGCGTACCTTTTTAAAACATTTCATCTATTTTTTTTCCCATGTATATTTTGAATGGAACAAAAAATTATTTAGAAGTTCTGGAGAAAGTTATTTATGAAGAATTGTCTCCACTTGTTTCCGACATTTTTTCGCCACTGTAATCTCCTGAGGGCAATACAATACAAATCACCTGACGTCTGGAGAACATTGTCAACAGCCAGATCATTGCTAGTCTGACTAGAGGACAACTCTTTCTAGCATGAGATACATCGATTATTTCCCCTTGTCTTGAATTAAATAACTTGTGAGTTTGATAATGACGTCATTGGAGAAAATGTATCGGAACGGAAGTAGTTTGAGAAAGAAGTACACCAGCAAGAAGTACACCAGAGTACTCCATCGTCTGTTCTGTTAAGTTGAACTCGGATATTCAAATCATATTTTCTTTTGAAATCTTTCTGAAAAATAAATGTAAAGGAGCTGGGGTCATTTTGGCTGTTGTTTGTGTTTTGTACTTTAGAATGTTAAACTTACTTTGTTTTAAAGAAAACAAAAGAGATAAGTTCGTTAGAGCAGCACAGTTTGTTGCTACAAGGACAATAGCTTATTCCATGTGCTAGGACTAATTCATACAAGTGCTCCTTCTTCCCTAGTGCCGTTAGAACATAGAATGGGTTGCCTAAATCAGCCAAGAAAAACAACGACGTAATTGAGCTTAAGTCACTGATAAAAATGTATGACATGTGGACGGTCGTTGACTTGTAGCACCAAACTGCTGGTAGACAACTAAACCGCTGTAGGACTATTTTAGCTTAACTAATAAAACTTGAAATAATTTAAATAAATTCTTTTATTACAATAAGACTTGAGATGAAACAAATAAAGTAGACTTTTATGTAGTTATCGATGTTTTATTGCATACACCACACATCTTAAAAACCTTAATGTAAACAGAAAGTGGACAACTATTTAAAAAGTATAAACTCCCCCTTTCAGATCTCGCAATCTATAGGGCCGATGATTTAAAGAGCATCTGCTTCTGTGGCCCACGGTAATCTAGGGTGTCATGTGGCCAGCATAACGACCAACCTCATTTATTTTTCCCCAACTAGTGTCAGGTACCCATTAGAGCTGAGTGGACTCGGAGGTCCCCTAAGGACCCAAAACTGAAAATCCCTGTCTTCACGAGGACTCGAACCCGGGACCCCCGGTTTGGAAGCCAAGCGCTTTTATACCACTCAGCCTCCGCGCCTATTAGAACATGACTGTGATTAACATAATTATGAAATTCCCCCAAAATACGAACAAAAAATTGAATTTCATTAGTAATGATTATCGTGAGAACTTTTAATTCAAATTTCGTCAATAAATTTGGTACAATGGGGGATATAGATGAGGAAGCAGCTCATGGTATTTTGGTCTTCTGTTATCGATTATATTATCATTTGATACAAAATGAATTGTTAATGTAAAAGCTTACAATGTAAATTCCGTTCCTCTTTTCAATGCTGACTTCTGTCCAGGGGGAGGCGATGCTCCACGCTCTGTCGCTGGCAGGGTTCTCGTGGCTGGATTTTGGTTCTTTGCCATCATTATTATGTCCACGTTCACAGCCAATTTGGCCGCCTTCTTGACAGTGTCCAGGATGGGAGCGGTCATCTCAAGCCTGGACGACCTGCTGGACCAAACGGACATGAAGTACTCAGTGGTCAACAGGGTAGGCACATTGCTGGATTTTATTTGCTGATTAGTTTATATTTGTAGCAATGCAGAGATTTCGTATTCATGCAAGGCTGACAGTTACAAATTGTGAAACCCTCAGCTTAGAAAAACGTAAAAACTGTTTCTTCATTCAATGCATTTTGTAATCTATCAATCGTCTGCTATAAAAGGTCACTAGTCACCTATCGTCTGTTATAAAAGGTCCCTAACCCTCACCTATCGTCTGCTCTAAAAGGTCACTAGTCACCTATCGTCTGCAAAAATAAACAAGAAAAACAAAAAATACTTAAACAAGGTTTATATTAAGTGTAATTGTATCAGTAAATTTGGATCAGTTTTTTGTATTGTCCTCCTCAATTGCAGGGGAGATAATAAATATGTGCGATTAGAAATATTTTTACTAATTGTTTTTGCTTAGCTTGTGAAAGGGGGAGGGAAGAAGGAGGGTATCTTTGATCGTTTTTTAATGCATAAAAATGTTCACTAAGGGCTCAAGAGCCCTTAATCCTCAAGGGGGCTAATTCAACTTATACCAACACAACTATCAAGTACTATTTCTTTCCCTTGTTCAAGATACCAAACAAAAAAAATTACCAATAGTAAATCAATAATAATAATAATCTTTATTATCCGTATGGAAATTTGTCTTACAATTTGTGCAGTACACCAAACAAAAAACATTATAACTTTAAGAAACCAAAGTGTACATTCACACCAGACTCACTCATAATTTTACATTGACAATGTTTATACCAGATTGTTCTTATTTAATGATTTGATTGCCATGGGAACAAAAGAGTGTTTGTGTCTGTTTGTCTTTGCTATCGGTGTCTTGTATCTCTTTTGTGATGGTAAAATCACAAAATCCTGACACAAAGGGTGATTCTTTATTTCGAGGATCTTGTTAGCTTTTTTATAGATATTTGTCTCAAACAACTGCCCAAATGGAGTTTGTTTTTTGCCAATGATTTTACCAGCAGCATTTAGGATTCTATAAAGTTTATTTTTATTTTTAATGCTCAGATTGCCATACCAGGCAGTGATATTGAAATTTAAAATATTCCAGATGTGAGCGTGATAAAACATAGCCAAGGCCTTTTCGCTAACATTAAACGAGGACAGTTTTCTAAGTAATCGTAATCTTTGCTGCCCTTTTTTGCTGATATAATCAGTATTTTGCAGTAAAATTTAGTTTATTGTCTAGGATAGTACCAAGGTATTTAAAGGTTTGCACAATTTCATTAGTCTCTCCAGCTACAGAAACAACATCATTTTCCTTCTTGTCCCTACGAAAATCGATTATCATTTCTTTGTTGTTTTTTTTACATTTAATAATAAAAAAATGTATTGGTTAATTTCTTTTATTGATTCTTGTGTTGTCAGGTAAACAAAATAATTGTTCAAAATGTTAGCTTGATCCGAGATTGGGTGTGGGAGAAATACCGTGTGCAAACCTTTTAAAACACAGACAGACAAGCAGACAGAGTCAGTTGGTATAAGCTTTGTAATACATAAATAAAGCGCTTTTGGTTTCTAATTTCATCCGTATGTTCTATATGCTCAAATATCAAAATATCAAAATATATCTTATTGCCTGCATTGGCCCACAGGGGCCGCTTACGAGTTTAAGTGACAACTCTAACTTCATTACTAACTTCATTATCTTGTTTACCAAAGGAATGTTTTTTTAACTGATAAATCATAGTAGATAAAACAAAAAACTAAACAAACTAATTGACCGTGTTTCATTTTTCTTTGCTTTTGTTCACATGCTAAGTCTAGCGTCATGGACTACTTCAAAAGGATGGCTCGTATTGAAAGTGACTTTTATGAGCGATGGAAGAACATGACTTTAGATAAGTCTGACAGCACTAACCAAGACAGTCTGGCTGTGTGGGAATACCCGCTGGGTAAGGCAGGAAGCAGTCAGTAAACGTTCTCACATAGTGCTCAATACCAATCTCTTATTGACCATTACTATATGACTTTGTAGGCATCATATACGAGTTGGACATTCAAGAAAGATCCTTGTACTAACATTGTAATAGTTTGACCGAAATTGTGACCAAGACTCAGTCAAATAAACATTTTTGGTTTTAAATCATTAAATAATTTATTTATTTTTGTAAATAAGATTTTTATGGAATCAGAACACAAAAAGAATTTAATTTGTTAATTATGAAATGTCATAGTTTGAGATAAAATAACATTTCTTGAATCGCTCACACTAATTAATTTTGTTCAATGGCGCTTTTTTTAAAAATTTAATTCCCAGGGCTAAATTAAAATAAATATTGTTGTTTATTTAAATATTTTTTAAAGTCCCACGAGTATTAAAAAAAGTGAAATTGTGTTCTTGTAAAGTACAGCTTCTGTAAACATGACTTGTTAAAAATGGGAGATATTTTCACTAAGTCCAAAAGACCACCAGGTCATGGTCAAGGAATGAGTTGCCTTACACAGCCAGGAAAACCAAAGACTCGGCAGAGTTTAAGTCATTGATTAAAATGCATCTTGCGCTATTTTGTCGGGAAATTTCCCGCTATTTTTTCGGCGCTATTTTGTCCGCGCCATTTTGTCGGGGTACCCTGAAATATATACGATAAAATAAGATAAGATTTCTTGAATGAGAAAATTTAATAGGCCTAAATATTTCCTTGAAAAAAAACTGGAACAAAAAAATCAGGCTGTTAATATCTTATCTTATCTTATATAATACAGACGTTACTTCAAAAAAGAAGATGATTACGTCCTACGCGTCATGCATTTAATCATGCATATTAACTAATGACTTAAATTCTGCCAAGTCACTGGTTTTCCTGGCTAGCTCAGGCAACCCATACCATGCCCTAATAGCATGGCATTAGTCTCAATCCAATTGTTTCCCCGAACTGTAGAAAAGAAACACTGTTTGACCTTGACCTTGACCTTGCCAGCGTGAGCTTATGGAATTCTCATTTCACTCCAACTCATTGGCTGGAGGCACTACTGCATTTTGAAGCTCTAACGCCCAACTGTTAGTTGTTATTTTTTTTTCTTAAGGAAGCCTGTTGTTGAATGTTTCAAGCTCAATGTTTATTTGGCGTTGTTGTATTGACTTGATTTCTTCTCAGGTAACAAGTACGGAACTATATGGGCTACTATTCAAGACAATGGACTGGTCAATTCAATAGAGGACGGCTTAGAAAAAGTGCTGAATGAAAATTTCGCCCTCATCACGGAGTCCCCTCTGATACAGTACTACACTGGGCAGAACTGTCTCCTCACCGCCATAGGTGATCAGTTCAGTGTTCGGCCCTACGCCATCGGACTCAAGGAGAAGTCGCTTTATACTGCCAAGTTTTCAGAGGCGTAAGTGGTTGGGGGGTAGAGTTTGAGTTCCGAAGTAGACTAGACATTTTTCTGTATTCCAGATTTGACTTGAGCTGAGTTGTGCTAACTGGTCTGCCGAAAGGCAGAACTAAAACCTTTCAGATACCTCTCCCCTCCCCTCAAACCTGTCCACAAAAGAGATTACACTATTTACATACATTGAGCAGGTTATAGTAGTGTCTTAGTGAGGAAGAAACACTTAGTGAGGAAGAAACACTTAGTGAG
Organism: Biomphalaria sudanica; assembly: GCA_036873155.1. Classification (NCBI taxonomy): domain Eukaryota; kingdom Metazoa; phylum Mollusca; class Gastropoda; family Planorbidae; genus Biomphalaria; species Biomphalaria sudanica. The sequence goes on along the minus strand of JAZGLO010005617.1, from coordinate 46,191 downwards.
GAAGAAACACTTAGTGAGGAAGAAACACTTAGTGAGGAAGAAACACTTAGTGAGGAAGAAACACTTAGTGAGGAAGAAACACTTAGTGAGGAAGAAACACTTAGTAACGACCAGTAAACTGAATTACCGCTTAGTGAGTAAACTAAAGTACCACTTAGTGAGTAAACTAAAGTACCACTTAGTGAGTAAACTAAAGTACCGCTTAGTGAGTAAACTAAAGTACCGCTTAGTGGGTAAACTAAAGTACCACTTAGTGAGTAAACTAAAGTACCGCTTAGTGAGTAAACTAAAGTACCGCTTAGTGAGTAAACTATAGTACCACTTAGTGAGTAAACTAAAGTACCGCTTAGTGAGTAAACTAAAGTACCACTTAGTGAGTAAACTAAAGTACCGCTTAGTGAGTAAACTAAAGTACCGCTTAGTGAGTAAACTAAAGTACCGCTTAGTGAGTAAACTAAAGTACCGCTTAGTGAGTAAACTAAAGTACCGCTTAGTGAGTAAACTAAAGTACCGCTTAGTGAGTAAACTAAAGTACCGCTTAGTGAGTAAACTAAAGTACCGCTTAGTGAGTAAACTAAAGTACCGCTTAGTGAGTAAACTAAAGTACCGCTTAGTGAGTAAACTAAAGTACCGCTTAGTGAGTAAACTAAAGTACCGCTTAGTGAGTAAACTAAAGTACCGCTTAGTGAGTAAACTAAAGTACCGCTTAGTGAGTAAACTAAAGTACCGCTTAGTGAGTAAACTAAAGTACCGCTTAGTGAGTAAACTAAAGTACCGCTTAGTGAGTAAACTAAAGTACCGCTTAGTGAGTAAACTAAAGTACCGCTTAGTGAGTAAACTAAAGTACCGCTTAGTGAGTAAACTAAAGTACCGCTTAGTGAGTAAACTAAAGTACCGCTTAGTGAGTAAACTAAAGTACCGCTTAGTGAGTAAACTAAAGTACCGCTTAGTGAGTAAACTAAAGTACCGCTTAGTGAGTAAACTAAAGTACCACTTAGTGAGTAAACTAAAGTACCACTTAGTGAGTAAACTAAAGTACCACTTAGTGAGTAAACTAAAGTACCACTTAGTGAGTAAACTAAAGTACCACTTAGTGAGTAAACTAAAGTACCACTTAGTGAGTAAACTGTCAGTGAATCTTCAATTTTCGCCTTTGATCTTGTGAAAACAAAAAAAAAAGACGCACGCTAGAACGAATCATGTATCACGGTAGATCCGGTGTTCAAAGCTCTGCTCCGTGAGTCTTGTAGTTACGTCACTTTCCAGTTGACAAACATGTCTATCTTCAAGGGATGGCAAGCGGTCAAAACGGTTCAAACTCCAGGAAACTTACTAGCTCTTTGAGAGAGACCATGAGTCGAATTGAAGAAAGGACTGCCGAGAAGCTTGTGTGCCACGCCAAACTGTCAAGTGACCGGAAGTACAACAATTCTCGAAATAACTAAAGAGTACAATTAAAAAGTAATAATTATCTTATAAAAAGTAACAATGAAGGGAAAATATAAAAGCTGAAAACAAAAACGAGAAAGATGACAACATAGATCCGAATCCCAAGAAAGACAAACGTCTTTTATAAGCTCTATCATCATGGACCAACAGAATGAGACAAATATCTTTTATAAGCTCTATCATCATGGACCAACAGAATGAGACAAACATCTTTTATAAGCTCTATCATCATGGACCAGCAGAATGAGACAAACATCTTTTATAAGCTCTATCATCATGGACCAGCAGAATGAGACAAACATCTTTTATAAGCTCTATCATCATGGACCAACAGAATGAGACAAACATCTTTTATAAGCTCTATCATCATGGACCAGCAGAATGAGACAAATATCTTTTATAAGCTCTATCATCATGGACCAGCAGAATGAGACAAACATCTTTTATAAGCTCTATCATCATGGACCAACAGAATGAGACAAACATCTTTTATAAGCTCTATCATCATGGACCAACAGAATGAGACAAACATCTTTTATAAGCTCTATCATCATGGACCAGCAGAATGAGACAAACATCCCTTTATAAACTCTATCATCATGGACCAACAGAATGAGACAAACATCTTTTATAAGCTCTATCATCATGGACCAGCAGAATGAGACAAACATCTTTTATAAGCTCTATCATCATGGACCAACAGAATGAGACAAACATCTTTTATAAACTCTATCATCATGGATTAACAGAATGAGACAAACATCTTTTATAAGCTCTATCATCATGGACCAGCAGAATGAGACAAACATCTTTTATAAGCTCTATCACATGGACCAACAGAATGAGACAAACATCTTTTATAAGCTCTATCATCATGGACCAGCAGAATGAGACAAACATCTTTTATAAGCTCTGTCATGGACCAGCAGAATGAGACAAACATCTTTTATAAGCTCTATCATCATGGACCAACAGAATGAGACAAACATCTTTTATAAGCTCCATCATCATGGACCAGCAGAATGAGACAAATATCTTTTATAAGCTCTATCATCATGGACCAGCAGAATAAGACAAACATCTTTTATAAGCAATATCATCATGGACCAACAGAATGAGACAAACATCTTTTATAAGCTCTATCATCATGGACCAACAGAATGAGACAAACATCTTTTATAAGCTCTATCATCATGGACTAGCAGAATGAGACAAATATCTTTTATAAGCTCTATCATCATGGACCAGCAGAATGAGACAAACATCTTTTATAAGCTCTATCATCATGGACAAACAGAATGAGACAAACATCTTTTATAAACTCTATCATCATGGACCAACAGAATGAGACAAACATCTTTTATAAGCTCTATCATCATGGACCAGCAGAATGAGACAAACATCTTTTATAAGCTCTATCATCATGGACCAACAGAATGAGACAAACATCTTTTATAAACTCTATCATCATGGACCAACAGAATGAGACAAACATCTTTTATAAGCTCTATCATCATGGACCAGCAGAATGAGACAAACATCTTTTATAAGCTCTATCATCATGGACCAACAGAATGAGACAAACATCTTTTATAAACTCTATCATCATGGACCAACAGAATGAGACAAACATCTTTTATAAGCTCTATCATCATGGACCAACAGAATGAGACAAACATCTTTTATAAACTCTATCATCATGAACCAGTAGAATGAGACAAACATCTTTTATAAGCTCTATCATTATGGACCAACAGAATGAGACAAACATCTTTTATAAGCTCTATCATCATGGACCAGCAGAATGAGACAAACATCTTTTATAAGCTCTATCATCATGGACCAGCAGAATGAGACAAACATCTTTTATAAGCTCTATCATCATGGACCAACAGAATGAGACAAACATCTTTTATAAGCTCTATCATCATGGACCAGCAGAATGAGACAAATATCTTTTATAAGCTCTATCATCATGGACCAGCAGAATGAGACAAACATCTTTTATAAGCTCTATCATCATGGACCAACAGAATGAGACAAACATCTTTTATAAGCTCTATCATCATGGACCAACAGAATGAGACAAACATCTTTTATAAGCTCTATCATCATGGACCAGCAGAATGAGACAAACATCTTTTATAAACTCTATCATCATGGACCAGCAGAATGAGACAAACATCTTTTATAAGCTCTATCATCATGGACCAGCAGAATGAGACAAACATCTTTTATAAGCTCTATCATCATGGACCAACAGAATGAGACAAACATCTTTTATAAACTCTATCATCATGGACCAACAGAATGAGACAAACATCTTTTATAAGCTCTATCATCATGGACTAGCAGAATAAGACAAATATCTTTTATAAGCTCTATCATCATGGACCAGCAGAATGAGACAAACATCTTTTATAAGCTCTATCATCATGGACCAACAGAATGAGACAAACATCTTTTATAAGCTCTATCATCATGGACCAGCAGAATGAGACAAACATCTTTTATAAGCTCTATCATCATGGACCAACAGAATGAGACAAACATCTTTTATAAACTCTATCAACATGGACCAACAGAATGAGACAAACATCTTTTATAAGCTCTATCATCATGGACCAGCAGAATGAGACAAACATCTTTTATAAGCTCTATCATCATGGACCAACAGAATGAGACAAACATCTTTTATAAACTCTATCATCATGGACCAACAGAATGAGACAAACATCTTTTATAAGCTCTATCATCATGGACCAACAGAATGAGACAAACATCTTTTATAAACTCTATCATCATGGACCAGTAGAATGAGACAAACATCTTTTATAAGCTCTATCATCATGGACCAACAGAATGAGACAAACATCTTTTATAAGCTCTATCATCATGGACCAGCAGAATGAGACAAATATCTTTTATAAGCTCTATCATCATGGACCAGCAGAATGAGACAAACATCTTTTATAAGCTCTATCATCATGGACCAACAGAATGAGACAAACATCTTTTATAAGCTCTATCATCATGGACCAACAGAATGAGACAAACATCTTTTATAAGCTCTATCATCATGGACCAGCAGAATGAGACAAACATCTTTTATAAACTCTATCATCATGGACCAACAGAATGAGACAAACATCTTTTATAAGCTCTATCATCATGGACCAGCAGAATGAGACAAACATCTTTTATAAGCTCTATCATCATGGACCAACAGAATGAGACAAACATCTTTTATAAGCTCTATCATCATGGACCAGCAGGATGAGACAGCATCTTTTATAAGCTCTATCATCATGGACCAACAGAATGAGACAAACATCTTTTATAAACTCTATCATCATGGACCAGTAGAATGAGACAAACATCTTTTATAAGCTCTATCATCATGGACCAACAGAATGAGACAAACATCTTTTATAAGCTCTATCATCATGGACCAACAGAATGAGACAAACATCTTTTATAAACTCTATCATCATGGACCAACAGAATGAGACAAACATCTTTTATAAGCTCTATCATCATGGACCAGCAGGATGAGACAAACATCTTTTATAAGCTCTATCATCATGGACCAGCAGAATGAGACAAACATCTTTTATAAGCTCTATCATCATGGACCAACAGAATGAGACAAACATCTTTTATAAACTCTATCATCATGGACCAACAGAATGAGACAAACATCTTTTATAAGCTCTATCATCATAGACCAGCAGAATGAGACAAACATCTTTTATAAGCTCTATCATCATGGACCAACAGAATGAGACAAACATCTTTTATAAACTCTATCATCATGGACCAACAGAATGAGACAAACATCTTTTATAAGCTCTATCATCATGGACCAGCAGAATGAGACAAACATCTTTTATAAGCTCTATCATCATGGACCAACAGAATGAGACAAACATCTTTTATAAGCTCTATCATCATGGACCAGCAGAATGAGACAAACATCTTTTAAAAGCTCTATCATCATGGACCAGCAGAATGAGACAAACATCTTTTATAAGCTCTATCATCATGGACCAGCAGAATGAGACAAACATCTTTTATAAGCAATATCGTCATGGACCAACAGAATGAGACAAACATCTTTTATAAGCTCTATCATCATGGACCAACAGAATGAGACAAACATCTTTTATAAGCTCTATCATCATGGACTAGCAGAATGAGACAAATATCTTTTATAAGCTCTATCATCATGGACCAGCAGAATGAGACAAACATCTTTTATAAGCTCTATCATCATGGACCAACAGAATGAGACAAACATCTTTTATAAGCTCTATCATCATGGACCAGCAGAATGAGACAAACATCTTTTATAAGCTCTATCATCATGGACCAACAGAATGAGACAAACATCTTTTATAAGCTCTATCATCATGGACCAGCAGAATGAGACAAACATCTTTTATAAGCTCTATCATCATGGACCAGCAGAATGAGACAAACATCTTTTATAAGCTCTATCATCATGGACCAACAGAATGAGACAAACATCTTTTATAAGCTCTATCATCATGGACCAACAGAATGAGACAAACATCTTTTATAAGCTCTATCATCATGGACCAGCAGAATGAGACAAACATCTTTTATAAGCCCTATCATCATGGACCAGCAGAATGAGACAAACATCTTTTATAAGCTCTATCATCATGGACCAGCAGAATGAGACAAATATCTTTTATAAGCTCTATCATCATGGACCAGCAGAATGAGACAAACATCTTTTATAAGCTCTATCATCATGGACCAACAGAATGAGACAAACATCTTTTATAAGCTCTATCATCATGGACCAACAGAATGAGACAAACATCTTTTATAAGCTCTATCATCATGGACCAGCAGAATGAGACAAACATCTTTTATAAACTCTATCATCATGGACCAACAGAATGAGACAAACATCTTTTATAAGCTCTATCATCATGGACCAGCAGAATGAGACAAACATCTTTTATAAGCTCTATCATCATGGACCAACAGAATGAGACAAACATCTTTTATAAACTCTATCATCATGGACCAACAGAATGAGACAAACATCTTTTATAAGCTCTATCATCATGGACCAGCAGAATGAGACAAACATCTTTTATAAACTCTATCATCATGGACCAACAGAATGAGACAAACATCTTTTATAAGCTCTATCATCATGGACCAGCAGAATGAGACAAACATCTTTTATAAGCTCTATCATCATGGACCAACAGAATGAGACAAACATCTTTTATAAACTCTATCATCATGGACCAACAGAATGAGACAAACATCTTTTATAAACTCTATCATCATGGACCAACAGAATGAGACAAACATCTTTTATAAGCTCTATCATCATAGACCAGCAGAATGAGACAAACATCTTTTATAAGCTCTATCATCATGGACCAACAGAATGAGACAAACATCTTTTATAAACTCTATCATCATGGACCAACAGAATGAGACAAACATCTTTTATAAGCTCTATCATCATGGACCAGCAGAATGAGACAAACATCTTTTATAAGCTCTATCATCATGGACCAACAGAATGAGACAAACATCTTTTATAAGCTCTATCATCATGGACCAGCAGAATGAGACAAACATCTTTTAAAAGCTCTATCATCATGGACCAGCAGAATGAGACAAACATCTTTTATAAGCTCTATCATCATGGACCAGCAGAATGAGACAAACATCTTTTATAAGCAATATCGTCATGGACCAACAGAATGAGACAAACATCTTTTATAAGCTCTATCATCATGGACCAACAGAATGAGACAAACATCTTTTATAAGCTCTATCATCATGGACTAGCAGAATGAGACAAATATCTTTTATAAGCTCTATCATCATGGACCAGCAGAATGAGACAAACATCTTTTATAAGCTCTATCATCATGGACCAACAGAATGAGACAAACATCTTTTATAAGCTCTATCATCATGGACCAGCAGAATGAGACAAACATCTTTTATAAGCTCTATCATCATGGACCAACAGAATGAGACAAACATCTTTTATAAGCTCTATCATCATGGACCAGCAGAATGAGACAAACATCTTTTATAAGCTCTATCATCATGGACCAGCAGAATGAGACAAACATCTTTTATAAGCTCTATCATCATGGACCAACAGAATGAGACAAACATCTTTTATAAGCTCTATCATCATGGACCAACAGAATGAGACAAACATCTTTTATAAGCTCTATCATCATGGACCAGCAGAATGAGACAAACATCTTTTATAAGCCCTATCATCATGGACCAGCAGAATGAGACAAACATCTTTTATAAGCTCTATCATCATGGACCAGCAGAATGAGACAAATATCTTTTATAAGCTCTATCATCATGGACCAGCAGAATGAGACAAACATCTTTTATAAGCTCTATCATCATGGACCAACAGAATGAGACAAACATCTTTTATAAGCTCTATCATCATGGACCAACAGAATGAGACAAACATCTTTTATAAGCTCTATCATCATGGACCAGCAGAATGAGACAAACATCTTTTATAAACTCTATCATCATGGACCAACAGAATGAGACAAACATCTTTTATAAGCTCTATCATCATGGACCAGCAGAATGAGACAAACATCTTTTATAAGCTCTATCATCATGGACCAACAGAATGAGACAAACATCTTTTATAAACTCTATCATCATGGACCAACAGAATGAGACAAACATCTTTTATAAGCTCTATCATCATGGACCAGCAGAATGAGACAAACATCTTTTATAAACTCTATCATCATGGACCAACAGAATGAGACAAACATCTTTTATAAGCTCTATCATCATGGACCAGCAGAATGAGACAAACATCTTTTATAAGCTCTATCATCATGGACCAACAGAATGAGACAAACATCTTTTATAAACTCTATCATCATGGATTAACAGAATGAGACAAACATCTTTTATAAGCTCTATCATCATGGACCAGCAGAATGAGACAAACATCTTTTATAAGCTCTATCATCATGGACCAACAGAATGAGACAAACATCTTTTATAAGCTCTATCATCATGAACCAGCAGAATAAGACAAACATCTTTTATAAGCTCTATCATCATGGACCAGCAGAATGAGACAAACATCTTTTATAAGCTCTATCATCATGGACCAACAGAATGAGACAAACATCTTTTATAAGCTCTATCATCATGGACCAGCAGAATGAGACAAATATCTTTTATAAGCTCTATCATCATGGACAAGCAGAATGAGACAAACATCTTTTATAAGCAATATCATCATGGACCAACAGAATGAGACAAACATCTTTTATAAGCTCTATCATCATGGACCAACAGAATGAGACAAACATCTTTTATAAGCTCTATCATCATGGACTAGCAGAATGAGACAAATATCTTTTATAAGCTCTATCATCATGGACCAGCAGAATGAGACAAACATCTTTTATAAGCTCTATCATCATGGACCAACAGAATGAGACAAACATCTTTTATAAACTCTATCATCATGGACCAACAGAATGAGACAAACATCTTTTATAAGCTCTATCATCATGGACCAGCAGAATGAGACAAACATCTTTTATAAGCTCTATCATCATGGACCAACAGAATGAGACAAACATCTTTTATAAACTCTATCATCATGGACCAACAGAATGAGACAAACATCTTTTATAAGCTCTATCATCATGGACCAGCAGAATGAGACAAACATCTTTTATAAGCTCTATCATCATGGACCAACAGAATGAGACAAACATCTTTTATAAACTCTATCATCATGGACCAACAGAATGAGACAAACATCTTTTATAAGCTCTATCATCATGGACCAACAGAATGAGACAAACATCTTTTATAAACTCTATCATCATGGACCAGTAGAATGAGACAAACATCTTTTATAAGCTCTATCATTATGGACCAACAGAATGAGACAAACATCTTTTATAAGCTCTATCATCATGGACCAGCAGAATGAGACAAACATCTTTTATAAGCTCTATCATCATGGACCAGCAGAATGAGACAAACATCTTTTATAAGCTCTATCATCATGGACCAACAGAATGAGACAAACATCTTTTATAAGCTCTATCATCATGGACCAGCAGAATGAGACAAATATCTTTTAAAAGCTCTATCATCATGGACCAGCAGAATGAGACAAACATCTTTTATAAGCTCTATCATCATGGACCAACAGAATGAGACAAACATCTTTTATAAGCTCTATCATCATGGACCAACAGAATGAGACAAACATCTTTTATAAGCTCTATCATCATGGACCAGCAGAATGAGACAAACATCTTTTATAAACTCTATCATCATGGACCAACAGAATGAGACAAACATCTTTTATAAGCTCTATCATCATGGACCAGCAGAATGAGACAAACATCTTTTATAAGCTCTATCATCATGGACCAACAGAATGAGACAAACATCTTTTATAAACTCTATCATCATGGACCAACAGAATGAGACAAACATCTATTATAAGCTCTATCATCATGGACCAGCAGAATGAGACAAACATCTTTTATAAGCTCTATCATCATGGACCAACAGAATGAGACAAACATCTTTTATAAGCTCTATCATCATGGACCAGCAGAATGAGACAAACATCTTTTATAAGCTCTATCATCATGGACCAGAAGAATGAGACAAACATCTTTTATAAGCTCTATCATCATGGACCAACAGAATGAGACAAACATCTTTTATAAGCTCTATCATCATGGACCAGCAGAATGAGACAAATATCTTTTATAAGCTCTATCATCATGGACCAGCAGAATGAGACAAACATCTTTTATAAGCAATATCATCATGGACCAACAGAATGAGACAAACATCTTTTATAAGCTCTATCATCATGGACCAACAGAATGAGACAAACATCTTTTATAAGCTCTATCATCATGGACTAGCAGTATGAGACAAATATCTTTTATAAGCTCTATCATCATGGACCAGCAGAATGAGACAAACATCTTTTATAAGCTCTATCATTATGGACCAACAGAATGAGACAAACATCTTTTATAAGCTCTATCATCATGGACCAACAGAATGAGACAAACATCTTTTATAAACTCTATCATCATGGACCAACAGAATGAGACAAACATCTTTTATAAGCTCTATCATCATGGACCAACAGAATGAGACAAACATCTTTTATAAACTCTATCATCATGGACCAACAGAATGAGACAAACATCTTTTATAAGCTCTATCATCATGGACCAACAGAATGAGACAAACATCTTTTATAAGCTCTATCATCATGGACCAACAGAATGAGACAAACATCTTTTATAAGCTCTATCATCATGGACCAGCAGAATGAGACAAACATCTTTTATAAGCTCTATCATCATGGACCAGCAGAATGAGACAAACATCTTTTATAAGCTCTATCATCATGGACCAACAGAATGAGACAAACATCTTTTATAAGCTCTATCATCATGGACCAGCAGAATGAGACAAATATCTTTTATAAGCTCTATCATCATGGACCAGCAGAATGAGACAAACATCTTTTATAAGCTCTATCATCATGGACCAACAGAATGAGACAAACATCTTTTATAAGCTCTATCATCATGGACCAACAGAATGAGACAAACATCTTTTATAAGCTCTATCATCATGGACCAGCAGAATGAGACAAACATCTTTTATAAACTCTATCATCATGGACCAACAGAATGAGACAAACATCTTTTATAAGCTCTATCATCATGGACCAGCAGAATGAGACAAACATCTTTTATAAGCTCTATCATCATGGACCAACAGAATGAGACAAACATCTTTTATAAGCTCTATCATCATGGACCAGCAGGATGAGACAAACATCTTTTATAAGCTCTATCATCATGGACCAACAGAATGAGACAAACATCTTTTATAAACTCTATCATCATGGACCAGTAGAATGAGACAAACATCTTTTATAAGCTCTATCATCATGGACCAACAGAATGAGACAAACATCTTTTATAAGCTCTATCATCATGGACCAACAGAATGAGACAAACATCTTTTATAAACTCTATCATCATGGACCAACAGAATGAGAGAAACATCTTTTATAAGCTCTATCATCATGGACCAGCAGAATGAGACAAACATCTTTTATAAGCTCTATCATCATGGACCAACAGAATGAGACAAACATCTTTTATAAGCTCTATCATCATGGACCAGCAGAATGAGACAAATATCTTTTATAAGCTCTATCATCATGGACCAGCAGAATGAGACAAACATCTTTTATAAGCAATATCATCATGGACCAACAGAATGAGACAAACATCTTTTATAAGCTCTATCATCATGGACTAGCAGAATGAGACAAATATCTTTTATAAGCTCTATCATCATGGACCAGCAGAATGAGACAAACATCTTTTATAAGCTCTATCATCATGGACCAACAGAATGAGACAAACATCTTTTATAAACTCTATCATCATGGACCAACAGAATGAGACAAACATCTTTTATAAGCTCTATCATCATGGACCAGCAGAATGAGACAAACATCTTTTATAAGCTCTATCATCATGGACCAACAGAATGAGACAAACATCTTTTATAAACTCTATCATCATGGACCAACAAAATGAGACAAACATCTTTTATAAGCTCTATCATCATGGACCAGCAGAATGAGACAAACATCTTTTATCAGCTCTATCATCATGGACCAACAGAATGAGACAAACATCTTTTATAAACTCTATCATCATGGACCAACAGAATGAGACAAACATCTTTTATAAGCTCTATCATCATGGACCAACAGAATGAGACAAACATCTTTTATAAACTCTATCATCATGGACCAGTAGAATAAGACAAACATCTTTTATAAGCTCTATCATTATGGACCAACAGAATGAGACAAACATCTTTTATAAGCTCTATCATCATGGACCAGCAGAATGAGACAAACATCTTTTATAAGCTCTATCATCATGGACCAGCAGAATGAGACAAACATCTTTTATAAGCTCTATCATCATGGACCAACAGAATGAGACAAACATCTTTTATAAGCTCTATCATCATGGACCAGCAGAATGAGACAAATATCTTTTATAAGCTCTATCATCATGGACCAGCAGAATGAGACAAACATCTTTTATAAGCTCTATCATCATGGACCAACAGAATGAGACAAACATCTTTTATAAGCTCTATCATCATGGACCAACAGAATGAGACAAACATCTTTTATAAGCTCTATCATCATGGACCAGCAGAATGAGACAAACATCTTTTATAAACTCTATCATCATGGACCAACAGAATGAGACAAACATCTTTTATAAGCTCTATCATCATGGACCAGCAGAATGAGACAAACATCTTTTATAAGCTCTATCATCATGGACCAACAGAATGAGACAAACATCTTTTATAAACTCTATCATCATGGACCAACAGAATGAGACAAACATCTTTTATAAGCTCTATCATCATGGACCAGCAGAATGAGACAAACATCTTTTATAAGCTCTATCATCATGGACCAACAGAATGAGACAAACATCTTTTATAAGCTCTATCATCATGGACCAGCAGAATAAGACAAACATCTTTTATAAGCTCTATCATCATGGAACAGCAGAATGAGACAAACATCTTTTATAAGCTCTATCATCATGGACCAACAGAATGAGACAAACATCTTTTATAAGCTCTATCATCATGGACCAGCAGAATGAGACAAATATCTTTTATAAGCTCTATCATCATGGACCAGCAGAATGAGACAAACATCTTTTATAAGCAATATCATCATGGACCAACAGAATGAGACAAACATCTTTTATAAGCTCTATCATCATGGACCAACAGAATGAGACAAACATCTTTTATAAGCTCTATCATCATGGACTAGCAGAATGAGACAAATATCTTTTATAAGCTCTATCATCATGGACCAGCAGAATGAGACAAACATCTTTTATAAGCTCTATCATTATGGACCAACAGAATGAGACAAACATCTTTTATAAGCTCTATCATAAGGGACCAACAGAATGAGACAAACATCTTTTATAAACTCTATCATCATGGACCAACAGAATGAGACAAACATCTTTTATAAGCTCTATCATCATGGACCAACAGAATGAGACAAACATCTTTTATAAACTCTATCATCATGGACCAACAGAATGAGACAAACATCTTTTATAAGCTCTATCATCATGGACCAGCAGGATGAGACAAACATCTTTTATAAGCTCTATCATCATGGACCAACAGAATGAGACAAACATCTTTTATAAACTCTATCATCATGGACCAGTAGAATGAGACAAACATCTTTTATAAGCTCTATCATCATGGACCAACAGAATGAGACAAACATCTTTTATAAGCTCTATCATCATGGACCAACAGAATGAGACAAACATCTTTTATAAACTCTATCATCATGGACAAACAGAATGAGACAAACATCTTTTATAAGCTCTATCATCATGGACCAGCAGGATGAGACAAACATCTTTTATAAGCTCTATCATCATGGACTAGCAGAATGAGACAAATATCTTTTATAAGCTCTATCATCATGGACCAGCAGAATGAGACAAACATCTTTTATAAGCTCTATCATCATGGACCAACAGAATGAGACAAACATCTTTTATAAACTCTATCATCATGGACCAACAGAATGAGACAAACATCTTTTATAAGCTCTATCATCATGGACCAGCAGAATGAGACAAATATCTTTTATAAGCTCTATCATCATGGACCAGCAGAATGAGACAAACATCTTTTATAAGCTCTATCATTATGGACCAACAGAATGAGACAAACATCTTTTATAAGCTCTATCATCAGGGACCAACAGAATGAGACAAACATCTTTTATAAACTCTATCATCATGGACCAACAGAATGAGACAAACATCTTTTATAAGCTCTATCATCATGGACCAACAGAATGAGACAAACATCTTTTATAAACTATATCATCATGGACCAACAGAATGAGACAAACATCTTTTATAAGCTCTATCATCATGGACCAGCAGGATGAGACAAACATCTTTTATAAGCAATATCATCATGGACCAACAGAATGAGACAAACATCTTTTATAAGCTCTATCATCATGGACCAACAGAATGAGACAAACATCTTTTATAAACTCTATCATCATGGACCAACAGAATGAGACAAACATCTTTTATAAGCTCTATCATCATGGACCAGCAGGATGAGACAAACATCTTTTATAAGCTCTATCATCATGGACCAACAGAATGAGACAAACATCTTTTATAAGCTCTATCATCATGGACCAACAGAATGAGACAAACATCTTTTATAAGCTCTATCATCATGGACCAACAGAATGAGACAAACATCTTTTATAAACTCTATCATCATGGACCAACAGAATGAGACAAACATCTTTTATAAGCTCTATCATCATAGACCAGCAGAATGAGACAAACATCTTTTATAAGCTCTATCATCATGGACCAACAGAATGAGACAAACATCTTTTATAAACTCTATCATCATGGACCAACAGAATGAGACAAACATCTTTTATAAGCTCTATCATCATGGACCAGCAGAATAAGACAAACATCTTTTATAAGCTCTATCATCATGGACCAACAGAATGAGACATACATCTTTTATAAGCTCTATCATCATGGACCAGCAGAATGAGACAAACATCTTTTATAAGCTCTATCATCATGGACAAGCAGAATGAGACAAACATCTTTTATAAGCTCTATCATCATGGACCAGCAGAATGAGACAAACATCTTTTATAAGCAATATCATCATGGACCAACAGAATGAGACAAACATCTTTTATAAGCTCTATCATCATGGACCAACAGAATGAGACAAACATCTTTTATAAGCTCTATCATTATGGACTAGCAGAATGAGACAAATATCTTTTATAAGCTCTATCATCATGGACCAGCAGAATGAGACAAACATCTTTTATAAGCTCTATCATCATGGACCAACAGAATGAGACAAACATCTTTTATAAACTCTATCATCATGGACCAACAGAATGAGACAAACATCTTTTATAAGCTCTATCATCATGGACCAGCAGAATGAGACAAACATCTTTTATAAGCTCTATCATCATGGACCAACAGAATGAGACAAACATCTTTTATAAACTCTATCATCATGGACCAACAGAATGAGACAAACATCTTTTATAAGCTCTATCATCATGGACCAGCAGAATGAGACAAACATCTTTTATAAGCTCTATCATCATGGACCAACAGAATGAGACAAACATCTTTTATAAACTCTATCATCATGGACCAACAGAATGAGACAAACATCTTTTATAAGCTCTATCATCATGGACCAACAGAATAAGACAAACATCTTTTATAAACTCTATCATCATGGACCAGTAGAATGAGACAAACATCTTTTATAAGCTCTATCATCATGGACCAACAGAATGAGACAAACATCTTTTATAAACTCTATCATCATGGACCAACAGAATAAGACAAACATCTTTTATAAGCTCTATCATCATGGACCAGCAGAAGGAGACAAACATCTTTTATAAGCTCTATCATCATGGACCAACAGAATGAGACAAACATCTTTTATAAACTCTATCATCATGGACCAACAAAATGAGACAAACATCTTTTATAAGCTCTATCATCATGGACCAGCAGAATGAGACAAACATCTTTTATCAGCTCTATCATCATGGACCAACAGAATGAGACAAACATCTTTTATAAACTCTATCATCATGGACCAACAGAATGAGACAAACATCTTTTATAAGCTCTATCATCATGGACCAACAGAATGAGACAAACATCTTTTATAAACTCTATCATCATGGACCAGTAGAATGAGACAAACATCTTTTATAAGCTCTATCATTATGGACCAACAGAATGAGACAAACATCTTTTATAAGCTCTATCATCATGGACCAGCAGAATGAGACAAACATCTTTTATAAGCTCTATCATCATGGACCAGCAGAATGAGACAAACATCTTTTATAAGCTCTATCATCATGGACCAACAGAATGAGACAAACATCTTTTATAAGCTCTATCATCATGGACCAGCAGAATGAGACAAATATCTTTTATAAGCTCTATCATCATGGACCAGCAGAATGAGACAAACATCTTTTATAAGCTCTATCATCATGGACCAACAGAATGAGACAAACTACTTTTATAAGCTCTATCATCATGGACCAACAGAATGAGACAAACATCTTTTATAAGCTCTATCATCATGGACCAGCAGAATGAGACAAACATCTTTTATAAACTCTATCATCATGGACCAACAGAATGAGACAAACATCTTTTATAAGCTCTATCATCATGGACCAGCAGAATGAGACAAACATCTTTTATAAGCTCTATCATCATGGACCAACAGAATGAGACAAACATCTTTTATAAACTCTATCATCATGGACCAACAGAATGAGACAAACATCTTTTATAAGCTCTATCATCATGGACCAGCAGAATGAGACAAACATCTTTTATAAGCTCTATCATCATGGACCAACAGAATGAGACAAACATCTTTTATAAGCTCTATCATCATGGACCAGCAGAATGAGACAAACATCTTTTATAAGCTCTATCATCATGGACCAGCAGAATGAGACAAACATCTTTTATAAGCTCTATCATCATGGACCAACAGAATGAGACAAACATCTTTTATAAGCTCTATCATCATGGACCAGCAGAATGAGACAAATATCTTTTATAAGCTCTATCATCATGGACCAGCAGAATGAGACAAACATCTTTTATAAGCAATATCATCATGGACCAACAGAATGAGACAAACATCTTTTATAAGCTCTATCATCATGGACCAACAGAATGAGACAAACATCTTTTATAAGCTCTATCATCATGGACTAGCAGAATGAGACAAATATCTTTTATAAGCTCTATCATCATGGACCAGCAGAATGAGACAAACATCTTTTATAAGCTCTATCATTATGGACCAACAGAATGAGACAAACATCTTTTATAAGCTCTATCATCAGGGACCAACAGAATGAGACAAACATCTTTTATAAACTCTATCATCATGGACCAACAGAATGAGACAAACATCTTTTATAAGCTCTATCATCATGGACCAACAGAATGAGACAAACATCTTTTATAAACTCTATCATCATGGACCAACAGAATGAGACAAACATCTTTTATAAGCTCTATCATCATGGACCAGCAGGATGAGACAAACATCTTTTTTAAGCTCTATCATCATGGACCAACAGAATGAGACAAACATCTTTTATAAACTCTATCATCATGGACCAGTAGAATGAGACAAACATCTTTTAAAAGCTCTATCATCATGGACCAACAGAATGAGACAAACATCTTTTATAAGCTCTATCATCATGGACCAACAGAATGAGACAAACATCTTTTATAAACTCTATCATCATGGACCAACAGAATGAGACAAACATCTTTTATAAGCTCTATCATCATGGACCAGCAGGATGAGACAAACATCTTTTATAAGCTCTATCATCATGGACTAGCAGAATGAGACAAATATCTTTTATAAGCTCTATCATCATGGACCAGCAGAATGAGACAAACATCTTTTATAAGCTCTATCATCATGGACCAACAGAATGAGACAAACATCTTTTATAAACTCTATCATCATGGACCAACAGAATGAGACAAACATCTTTTATAAGCTCTATCATCATGGACTAGCAGAATGAGACAAATATCTTTTATAAGCTCTATCATCATGGACCAGCAGAATGAGACAAACATCTTTTATAAGCTCTATCATTATGGACCAACAGAATGAGACAAACATCTTTTATAAGCTCTATCATCAGGGACCAACAGAATGAGACAAACATCTTTTATAAACTCTATCATCATGGACCAACAGAATGAGACAAACATCTTTTATAAGCTCTATCATCATGGACCAACAGAATGAGACAAACATCTTTTATAAACTATATCATCATGGACCAACAGAATGAGACAAACATCTTTTATAAGCTCTATCATCATGGACCAGCAGGATGAGACAAACATCTTTTATAAGCAATATCATCATGGACCAACAGAATGAGACAAACATCTTTTATAAGCTCTATCATCATGGACCAACAGAATGAGACAAACATCTTTTATAAACTCTATCATCATGGACCAACAAAATGAGACAAACATCTTTTATAAGCTCTATCATCATGGACCAGCAGGATGAGACAAACATCTTTTATAAGCTCTATCATCATGGACCAACAGAATGAGACAAACATCTTTTATAAGCTCTATCATCATGGACCAGCAGAATGAGACAAACATCTTTTATAAGCAATATCATCATGGACCAACAGAATGAGACAAACATCTTTTATAAGCTCTATCATCATGGACCAACAGAATGAGACAAACATCTTTTATAAGCTCTATCATTATGGACTAGCAGAATGAGACAAATATCTTTTATAAGCTCTATCATCATGGACCAGCAGAATGAGACAAACATCTTTTATAAGCTCTATCATCATGGACCAACAGAATGAGACAAACATCTTTTATAAACTCTATCATCATGGACCAACAGAATGAGACAAACATCTTTTATAAGCTCTATCATCATGGACCAGCAGAATGAGACAAACATCTTTTATAAGCTCTATCATCATGGACCAACAGAATGAGACAAACATCTTTTATAAACTCTATCATCATGGACCAACAGAATGAGACAAACATCTTTTATAAGCTCTATCATCATGGACCAGCAGAATTAGACAAACATCTTTTATAAGCTCTATCATCATGGACCAACAGAATGAGACAAACATCTTTTATAAACTCTATCATCACGGACCAACAGAATGAGACAAACATCTTTTATAAGCTCTATCATCATGGACCAACAGAATGAGACAAACATCTTTTATAAACTCTATCATCATGGACCAGTAGAATGAGACAAACATCTTTTATAAGCTCTATCATCATGGACCAACAGAATGAGACAAACATCTTTTATAAGCTCTATCATCATGGACCAGCAGAATGAGACAAATATCTTTTATAAGCTCTATCATCATGGACCAGCAGAATGAGACAAACATCTTTTATAAGCTCTATCATCATGGACCAACAGAATGAGACAAACATCTTTTATAAGCTCTATCATCATGGACCAACAGAATGAGACAAACATCTTTTATAAGCTCTATCATCATGGACCAGCAGAATGAGACAAACATCTTTTATAAACTCTATCATCATGGACCAACAGAATGAGACAAACATCTTTTATAAGCTCTATCATCATGGACCAGCAGAATGAGACAAACATCTTTTATAAGCTCTATCATCATGGACCAACAGAATGAGACAAACATCTTTTATAAACTCTATCATCATGGACCAACAGAATGAGACAAACATCTTTTATAAGCTCTAACATCATGGACCAGCAGAATGAGACAAACATCTTTTATAAGCTCTATCATCATGGACCAACAGAATGAGACAAACATTTTTTATAAACTCTATCATCATGGACCAACAGAATGAGACAAACATCTTTTATAAGCTCTATCATCATGGACCAACAGAATGAGACAAACATCTTTTATAAACTCTATCATCATGGACCAGTAGAATGAGACAAACATCTTTTATAAGCTCTATCATCATGGACCAACAGAATGAGACAAACATCTTTTATAAGCTCTATCATCATGGACCAACAGAATGAGACAAACATCTTTTATAAACTCTATCATCATGGACCAACAGAATGAGACAAACATCTTTTTAAAGCTCTATCATCATGGACCAACAGAATGAGACAAACATCTTTTATAAACTCTATCATCATGGACCAACAGAATGAGACAAACATCTTTTATAAGCTCTATCATCATGGACCAGCAGGATGAGACAAACATCTTTTATAAGCTCTATCATCATGGACCAACAGAATGAGACAAACATCTTTTATAAACTCTATCATCATGGACCAGTAGAATGAGACAAACATCTTTTATAAGCTCTATCATCATGGACCAACAGAATGAGACAAACATCTTTTATAAGCTCTATCATCATGGACCAACAGAATGAGACAAACATCTTTTATAAACTCTATCATCATGGACCAACAGAATGAGACAAACATCTTTTATAAGCTCTATCATCATGGACCAACAGAATGAGACAAACATCTTTTATAAACTCTATCATCATGGACTAACAGAATGAGACAAACATCTTTTATAAGCTCTATCATCATGGACCAGCAGAATGAGACAAACATCTTTTATAAGCTCTATCATCATGGACAAGCAGAATGAGACAAACATCTTTTATAAGCTCTATCATCATGGACCAGCAGAATGAGACAAACATCTTTTATAAGCAATATCATCATGGACCAACAGAATGAGACAAACATCTTTTATAAGCTCTATCATCATGGACCAACAGAATGAGACAAACATCTTTTATAAGCTCTATCATTATGGACTAGCAGAATGAGACAAATATCTTTTATAAGCTCTATCATCATGGACCAGCAGAATGAGACAAACATCTTTTATAAGCTCTATCATCATGGACCAACAGAATGAGACAAACATCTTTTATAAACTCTATCATCATGGACCAACAGAATGAGACAAACATCTTTTATAAGCTCTATCATCATGGACCAGCAGAATGAGACAAACATCTTTTATAAGCTCTATCATCATGGACCAACAGAATGAGACAAACATCTTTTATAAACTCTATCATCATGGACCAACATAATGAGACAAACATCTTTTATAAGCTCTATCATCATGGACCAGCAGAATGAGACAAACATCTTTTATAAGCTCTATCATCATGGACCAACAGAATGAGACAAACATCTTTTATAAACTCTATCATCATGGACCAACAGAATGAGACAAACATCTTTTATAAGCTCTATCATCATGGACCAACAGAATGAGACAAACATCTTTTATAAACTCTATCATCATGGACCAGTAGAATGAGACAAACATCTTTTATAAGCTCTATCATCATGGACCAACAGAATGAGACAAACATCTTTTATAAACTCTATCATCATGGACCAACAGAATGAGACAAACATCTTTTATAAGCTCTATCATCATGGACCAGCAGAATGAGACAAACATCTTTTATAAGCTCTATCATCATGGACCAACAGAATGAGACAAACATCTTTTATAAACTCTATCATCATGGACCAACAAAATGAGACAAACATCTTTTATAAGCTCTATCATCATGGACCAGCAGAATGAGACAAACATCTTTTATCAGCTCTATCATCATGGACCAACAGAATGAGACAAACATCTTTTATAAACTCTATCATCATGGACCAACAGAATGAGACAAACATCTTTTATAAGCTCTATCATCATGGACCAACAGAATGAGACAAACATCTTTTATAAACTCTATCATCATGGACCAGTAGAATGAGACAAACATCTTTTATAAGCTCTATCATTATGGACCAACAGAATGAGACAAACATCTTTTATAAGCTCTATCATCATGGACTAGCAGAATGAGACAAACATCTTTTATAAGCTCTATCATCATGGACCAGCAGAATGAGACAAACATCTTTTATAAGCTCTATCATCATGGACCAACAGAATGAGACAAACATCTTTTATAAGCTCTATCATCATGGACCAGCAGAATGAGACAAATATCTTTTATAAGCTCTATCATCATGGACCAGCAGAATGAGACAAACATCTTTTATAAGCTCTATCATCATGGACCAATAGAATGAGACAAACATCTTTTATAAGCTCTATCATCATGGACCAACAGAATGAGACAAACATCTTTTATAAGCTCTATCATCATGGACCAGCAGAATGAGACAAACATCTTTTATAAACTCTATCATCATGGACCAACAGAATGAGACAAACATCTTTTATAAGCTCTATCATCATGGACCAGCAGAATGAGACAAACATCTTTTATAAGCTCTATCATCATGGACCAACAGAATGAGACAAACATCTTTTATAAACTCTATCATCATGGACCAACAGAATGAGACAAACATCTTTTATAAGCTCTATCATCATGGACCAGCAGAATGAGACAAACAACTTTTATAAGCTCTATCATCATGGACCAACAGAATGAGACAAACATCTTTTATAAGCTCTATCATCATGGACCAGCAGAATGAGACAAACATCTTTTATAAGCTCTATCATCATGGACCAGCAGAATGAGACAAACATCTTTTATAAGCTCTATCATCATGGACCAACAGAATGAGACAAACATCTTTTATAAGCTCTATCATCATGGACCAGCAGAATGAGACAAATATCTTTTATAAGCTCTATCATCATGGACCAGCAGAATGAGACAAACATCTTTTATAAGCAATATCATCATGGACCAACAGAATGAGACAAACATCTTTTATAAGCTCTATCATTATGGACCAACAGAATGAGACAAACATCTTTTATAAGCTCTATCATCATGGACTAGCAGAATGAGACAAATATCTTTTATAAGCTCTATCATCATGGACCAGCAGAATGAGACAAACATCTTTTATAAGCTCTATCATTATGGACCAACAGAATGAGACAAACATCTTTTATAAGCTCTATCATCAGGGACCAACAGAATGAGACAAACATCTTTTATAAACTCTATCATCATGGACCAACAGAATGAGACAAACATCTTTTATAAGCTCTATCATCATGGACCAACAGAATGAGACAAACATCTTTTATAAACTCTATCATCATGGACCAACAGAATGAGACAAACATCTTTTATAAGCTCTATCATCATGGACCAGCAGGATGAGACAAACATCTTTTTTAAGCTCTATCATCATGGACCAACAGAATGAGACAAACATCTTTTATAAACTCTATCATCATGGACCAGTAGAATGAGACAAACATCTTTTATAAGCTCTATCATCATGGACCAACAGAATGAGACAAACATCTTTTATAAGCTCTATCATCATGGACCAACAGAATGAGACAAACATCTTTTATAAACTCTATCATCATGGACCAACAGAATGAGACAAACATCTTTTATAAGCTCTATCATCATGGACCAGCAGGATGAGACAAACATCTTTTATAAGCTCTATCATCATGGACTAGCAGAATGAGACAAATATCTTTTATAAGCTCTATCATCATGGACCAGCAGAATGAGACAAACATCTTTTATAAGCTCTATCATCATGGACCAACAGAATGAGACAAACATCTTTTATAAACTCTATCATCATGGACCAACAGAATGAGACAAACATCTTTTATAAGCTCTATCATCATGGACTAGCAGAATGAGACAAATATCTTTTATAAGCTCTATCATCATGGACCAGCAGAATGAGACAAACATCTTTTATAAGCTCTATCGTTATGGACCAACAGAATGAGACAAACATCTTTTATAAGCTCTATCATCAGGGACCAACAGAATGAGACAAACATCTTTTATAAACTCTATCATCATGGACCAACAGAATGAGACAAACATCTTTTATAAGCTCTATCATCATGGACCAACAGAATGAGACAAACATCTTTTATAAACTATATCATCATGGACCAACAGAATGAGACAAACATATTTTATAAGCTCTATCATCATGAACCAGCAGGATGAGACAAACATCTTTTATAAGCAATATCATCATGGACCAACAGAATGAGACAAACATCTTTTATAAGCTCTATCATCATGGACCAACAGAATGAGACAAACATCTTTTATAAACTCTATCATCATGGACCAACAGAATTGGACAAACATCTTTTATAAGCTCTATCATCATGGACCAGCAGGATGAGACAAACATCTTTTATAAGCTCTATCATCATGGACCAACAGAATGAGACAAACATCTTTTATAAGCTCTATCATCATGGACCAGCAGAATGAGACAAACATCTTTTATAAGCTCTATCATCATGGACCAACAGAATGAGACAAACATCTTTTATAAACTCTATCATCATGGACCAACAGAATGAGACAAACATCTTTTATAAGCTCTATCATCATAGACCAGCAGAATGAGACAAACATCTTTTATAAGCTCTATCATCATGGACCAACAGAATGAGACAAACATCTTTTATAAACTCTATCATCATGGACCAACAGAATGAGACAAACATCTTTTATAAGCTCTATCATCATGGACCAGCAGAATAAGACAAACATCTTTTATAAGCTCTATCATCATGGACCAACAGAATGAGACAAACATCTTTTATAAGCTCTATCATCATGGACCAGCAGAATAAGACAAACATCTTTTATAAGCTCTATCATCATGGACCAGCAGAATGAGACAAACATCTTTTATAAGCTCTATCATCATGGACCAGCAGAATGAGACAAACATCTTTTATAAGCAATATCATCATGGACCAACAGAATGAGACAAACATCTTTTATAAGCTCTATCATCATGGACCAACAGAATGAGACAAACATCTTTTATAAGCTCTATCATTATGGACTAGCAGAATGAGACAAATATCTTTTATAAGCTCTATCATCATGGACCAGCAGAATGAGACAAACATCTTTTATAAGCTCTATCATCATGGACCAACAGAATGAGACAAACATCTTTTATAAACTCTATCATCATGGACCAACAGAATGAGACAAACATCTTTTATAAGCTCTATCATCATGGACCAGCAGAATGAGACAAACATCTTTTATAAGCTTTATCATCATGGACCAACAGAATGAGACAAACATCTTTTATAAACTCTATCATCATGGACCAACAGAATGAGACAAACATCTTTTATAAGCTCTATCATCATGGACCAGCAGAATTAGACAAACATCTTTTATAAGCTCTATCATCATGGACCAACAGAATGAGACAAACATCTTTTATAAACTCTATCATCATGGACCAACAGAATGAGACAAACATCTTTTATAAGCTCTATCATCATGGACCAACAGAATGAGACAAACATCTTTTATAAACTCTATCATCATGGACCAGTAGAATGAGACAAACATCTTTTATAAGCTCTATCATCATGGACCAACAGAATGAGACAAACATCTTTTATAAGCTCTATCATCATGGACCAGCAGAATGAGACAACTATCTTTTATAAGCTCTATCATCATGGACCAGCAGAATGAGACAAACATCTTTTATAAGCTCTATCATCATGGACCAACAGAATGAGACAAACATCTTTTATAAGCTCTATCATCATGGACCAACAGAATGAGACAAACATCTTTTATAAGCTCTATCATCATGGACCAGCAGAATGAGACAAACATCTTTTATAAACTCTATCATCATGGACCAACAGAATGAGACAAACATCTTTTATAAGCTCTATCATCATGGACCAGCAGAATGAGACAAACATCTTTTATAAGCTCTATCATCATGGACCAACAGAATGAGACAAACATCTTTTATAAACTCTATCATCATGGACCAACAGAATGAGACAAACATCTTTTATAAGCTCTATCATCATGGACCAGCAGAATGAGACAAACATCTTTTATAAGCTCTATCATCATGGACCAACAGAATGAGACAAACATTTTTTATAAACTCTATCATCATGGACCAACAGAATGAGACAAACATCTTTTATAAGCTCTATCATCATGGACCAACAGAATGAGACAAACATCTTTTATAAACTCTATCATCATGGACCAGTAGAATGAGACAAACATCTTTTATAAGCTCTATCATCATGGACCAACAGAATGAGACAAACATCTTTTATAAGCTCTATCATCATGGACCAACAGAATGAGACAAACATCTTTTATAAACTCTATCATCATGGACCAACAGAATGAGACAAACATCTTTTATAAGCTCTATCATCATGGACCAACAGAATGAGACAAACATCTTTTATAAACTCTATCATCATGGACCAACAGAATGAGACAAACATCTTTTATAAGCTCTATCATCATGGACCAGCAGGATGAGACAAACATCTTTTATAAGCTCTATCATCATGGACCAACAGAATGAGACAAACATCTTTTATAAACTCTATCATCATGGACCAGTAGAATGAGACAAACATCTTTTATAAGCTCTATCATCATGGACCAACAGAATGAGACAAACATCTTTTATAAGCTCTATCATCATGGACCAACAGAATGAGACAAACATCTTTTATAAACTCTATCATCATGGACCAACAGAATGAGACAAACATCTTTTATAAGCTCTATCATCATGGACCAACAGAATGAGACAAACATCTTTTATAAACTCTATCATCATGGACCAACAGAATGAGACAAACATCTTTTATAAGCTCTATCATCATGGACCAGCAGAATGAGACAAACATCTTTTATAAGCTCTATCATCATGGACCAACAGAATGAGACAAACATTTTTTATAAACTCTATCATCATGGACCAACAGAATGAGACAAACATCTTTTATAAGCTCTATCATCATGGACCAACAGAATGAGACAAACATCTTTTATAAACTCTATCATCATGGACCAGTAGAATGAGACAAACATCTTTTATAAGCTCTATCATCATGGACCAACAGAATGAGACAAACATCTTTTTTAAGCTCTATCATCATGGACCAACAGAATGAGACAAACATCTTTTATAAACTCTATCATCATGGACCAACAGAATGAGACAAACATCTTTTATAAGCTCTATCATCATGGACCAACAGAATGAGACAAACATCTTTTATAAACTCTATCATCATGGACCAACAGAATGAGACAAACATCTTTTATAAGCTCTATCATCATGGACCAGCAGGATGAGACAAATATCTTTTATAAGCTCTATCATCATGGACCAACAGAATGAGACAAACATCTTTTATAAACTCTATCATCATGGACCAGTAGAATGAGACAAACATCTTTTATAAGCTCTATTATCATGGACCAACAGAATGAGACAAACATCTTTTATAAGCTCTATCATCATGGACCAACAGAATGAGACAAACATCTTTTATAAACTCTATCATCATGGACCAACAGAATGAGACAAACATCTTTTATAAGCTCTATCATCATGGACCAGCAGGATGAGACAAACATCTTTTATAAGCTCTATCATCATGGACCAACAGAATGAGACAAACATCTTTTATAAGCTCTATCATCATGGACCAACAGAATGAGACAAACATCTTTTATAAGCTCTATCATCATGGACCAACAGAATGAGACAAATATCTTTTATAAACTCTATCATCATGGACCAACAGAATGAGACAAACATCTTTTATAAGCTCTATCATCATGGACCAGCAGGATGAGACAAACATCTTTTATAAGCTCTATCATCATGGACCAGCAGAATGAGACAAACATCTTTTATAAACTCTATCATCATGGACCAACAGAATGAGACAAACATCTTTTATAAGCTCTATCATCATGGACCAGCAGGATGAGACAAACATCTTTTATAAGCTCTATCATCATGGACCAACAGAATGAGACAAACATCTTTTATAAGCTCTATCATCATGGACCAACAGAATGAGACAAACATCTTTTATAAGCTCTATCATCATGGACCAGCAGGATGAGACAAACATCTTTTATAAGCTCTATCATCATGGACCAACAGAATGAGACAAACATCTTTTATAAACTCTATCATCATGGACCAACAGAATGAGACAAACATCTTTTATAAGCTCTATCATCATGGACCAGCAGGATGAGACAAACATCTTTTATAAGCTCTATCATCATGGACCAACAGAATGAGACAAACATCTTTTATAAACTCTATCATCATGGACCAACAGAATGAGACAAACATCTTTTATAAGCTCTATCATCATGGACCAGCAGGATGAGACAAACATCTTTTATAAGCTCTATCATCATGGACCAACAGAATGAGACAAACATCTTTTATAAACTCTATCATCATGGACCAACAGAATGAGACAAACATCTTTTATAAACTCTATCATCATGGACCAACAGAATGAGACAACATATATTCCGGAAGCTAAACATTGGAAATAGCGAAATCTGCACTTGTGGAGAGTCACCAGAGAATGCTGACCATGTCTTTCAAAACTGCATTCTTTATCAAAAGGCCCGAACAAGAAAGACACTGGCCTCATAACGCCCCTTTAGATAGAAAGCTATATTGAGAGCTGTCTAATTTGATCTGAATGCTCCAACATAATGATGACAAGGAGGTAGAATATACATGTATAGTTCAATGATATCACTGCTCAATGAATAGATGGATACCGTATAACTTTGTGTTACAATGACTTCAAGCATCACCGCTACTATACGCTCGAGACACACTGCTATAGGAGCGTGCAAGATGCGCTATAGAAAGTAAGAATAATAGATTGTGGGGAAAAAATTGCAACATGACAAGATTTGTTGTTTTATTTCCCAAGTCAAGCTAAACCTAACAAAAGTGACAACATTCACGTTTCTCTCCCCTGTCTCAATGTAGCGATTAACCAAATGGTCTCCGTGACAAAGAGCCAATAAGAAAAAAGCTTTGGTAATATGAGCGCCAGCTTTCATTTTTTTATAAACCAGTGCTGAATATTATAACCACAAAGATATCCAATAACCCTAGGGGGAAACGGGAGAGCTGATCATAAACCCAGAAACTCATTTGAATAGTTCTATAGCAATGATTTTGTTCTATAGATAAGTGCTAGATAGTGTTGTTTTCCTACACCTCAATGTTCTGCTTACTTTCATTGGACAGAATTCTAAAATTACAGAAGGAAAGGCTTCTGGGGTCAATCCGATTAAAGTGGTGGTTAACCAATGGAATTACTTGTAACAAGGACACGGGGGACACAGGCCTTGATCTGTATTCACTATCTGGGACATTCTTTGTTGCTGGCGTTGGAGTTGTGTCTGGATCTCTCTTGCTTCTGATCGAGTGCGTTCTGGCCAATCGCTTTCAAGTTGGAGTAAGTCTTTCTAGTACATGTTATTTGATACCAGACTGCATTTCGTCCATTTCGATTAAGTTGTTTTATGTTATTGTCTGATGGTCAGTGACCTAGTTACGTATTAGTCAAGAGCCATAAAACAATCAGGTATTTTGAGAATGTTTCCTGGTCTATTCAATTTTACCCCCTACACATTTACATGTAACGGTAATTGTAGCTGATCGTTGTGCTGGCCACACGACACCCTTATTAACATTTAGATAAAAACAAATGTAATAACTAGCATCTGAGTATGATGAGTTTGGTTTTGATTTGCAATGTTTTTTTTTCCTAGGCTATGGAAAAGCGACAAAAAAAAGGTTAATCATCACATTACATTAGATGACACATTCTTTAGATTCTCTTAAAAGCAGAATGCAATGTGCATTGAACGATGAAGTCACATGTCCACTGAAAGATCTCGAGTTCATCTGCAGAGAAATATTTAACCAACGTTCAATGAAGACTTTATTTAATATCCACTGAAACTCCTTCTATACAGTGACTTTCAAATCATTTCATCTCTCGACCACTGAAAGATCGAGTTAGCCTAATGCGTACTTGCAGATCTAGACAGTACATAAACTCTATATATACACTGACTTTCAAATCATTTCATCTCTCGACCACTGAAAGATCGAGTTAGCCTAATGCGTACTTAAAGATCTAGACAGTACATAAACTCTATCTATACAGTGACTTTCAAATCATTTCATCTCTCGACCACTGAAAGATCGAGTTAGCCTAATGCGTACTTGCAGATCTAGACAGTACATAAACTCTATCTATACAGTGACTTTCAAATCATTTCATCTCTCGACCACTGAAAGATCGAGTTAGCCTAATGCGTACTTAAAGATCTAGACAGTACATAAACTCCTTCTATACAGTGACTTTCAAATCATTTCATCTCTCGACCACTGAAAGATCGAGTTAGCCTAATGCGTACTTGCAGATCTAGACAGTACATAAACTCTATATATACACTGACTTTCAAATCATTTCATCTCTCGACCACTGAAAGATCGAGTTAGCCTAATGCGTACTTAAAGATCTAGACAGTACATAAACTCTATCTATACAGTGACTTTCAAATCATTTCATCTCTCGACCACTGAAAGATCGAGTTAGCCTAATGCGTACTTGCAGATCTAGACAGTACATAAACTCTATCTATACAGTGACTTTCAAATCATTTCATCTCTCGACCACTGAAAGATCGAGTTAGCCTAATGCGTACTTAAAGATCTAGACAGTACATAAACTCCTTCTATACAGTGACTTTCAAATCATTTCATCTCTCGACCACTGAAAGATCGAGTTAGCCTAATGCGTACTTAAAGATCTAGACAGTACATAAACTCCTTCTATACAGTGACTTTCAAATCATTTCATCTCTCGACCACTGAAAGCCACTGACACGGTATCAAAAAAAGTAACCCGAGATTTCACCTTCACAAAATGTTGGACAAAACATATCTTGTGTGTCGCCAGAGTCTAAAGTGGAATTAGATCCACACAACGAGCTCTCATTTAGTTTCAGCAATCGACGGATGTATCATTAGTGTTCTTGGTGCCCTGCTGGTGTCACTGGCATGCGATTCTATTGGCTAGCATGTCTCACGTGGGCTAAGCACGTGACTCGTTTCGTTTTTTTTTTCTGTCTTCTTTTCTTTCTCTGAATCTCTAATGCACGCTAACTCTTATTCTCTCTTTCGACTCCAGTTTCTCTCTCGCTCTTTAAAATCTCATTTTCCTCTTCTTCCATTGAAGTTGCTCTAGTTTTGAAACTCGATCTTTCATGACAGCAAATCTTATATTTCAGTCGGAAGTCTGAATGTTAAGGACACGGCGTCAACATGAGAAAATAACACTTTTGTTTAGGGAGGAACAAGGCAGTTAGAGCACACAGAGGTTACAGAGAGCTTCTAGTTAGTGGGATCGTGGGCTCGAAGAATGCATATTTATTATCTGGGATCATGGTGTACAATTTATAGCGATTGTCTATTCTGAAAATAAAGGTTTATAATGGACTAATTATAATCCATGCGCAAGTTTTCAAGTATAAAAATTTGGTTTTAAAAGATCACCTTTCTATTTGGGTTGTTATTTTTTCGACTGTTTGTGCTAAGTACAGTCAAACTTTTGTTTTTATTAAATGTATGTTAATATGCTTTAAACAAAATGTTTTTAAATGAACTGTTCATTTTAACATGAAATGGAAACAAAGAACGATAATAAGAAGATCAATTTTAATTCACGACTTTCAACTTCTAAGCTTTTAAATTCAATTACAATTATAAAAAGCTTTTTTTTAAATATATTCTGCTTTGAGAACATAGCAGACATAAAAATGGAGATAAAACAAAAATAATAACAAATAAAAATATTTTAAAATTGTTTATATTAAATATAACTATTGATTTGTTTGAATCAGTCATACAATTAAACATTTATTTTAAATGTATGCAATTTTATGGTGGTAACACTACTCACCAGTTTGTATGTAGCACATTTTCTTGCTTTTAATATTATCAATGCTCTACCACTAGTCTGGAACAGTTTGGAAAGGTAGAAAGAAAGGGCTATCTGGGTTAATGTTTCTGTGGTCACTTTGTAAATGCATTTTATGAAAAAAAAAAGGTTGTACGCCTTGAATTCGAAGTCCTTGGCTCAAGGCTCCTCAAGTCATTACACTAACCACTTTCAAGCTTTTAAGCAACGACCTAATTCTCTTCACAATGTATAAAGGGGAGTAATTCAACTAATACCACCACATCTGTCGAGTATAATTTCTTTATTTTAACAAAATAATTAAATACCAGAAAATCAATTAACTAATTGGTTATATTTTTTTAAATTTTTGTTTTGTCAGGTACTGAAATAATTGCGCGAAATTTCAACTTGATCCGAGATTGGGTGTGGGAGAAATAAAGTGTACAACAATTGTACAAGACAGACAAACAGACAGAGTGAATTGATATAAGCATTGTATAGACTAATGAATCTAGTAGTCTAAATAATTTTGGAACAAGTAGATCTAAATATTCGTACTTAGTAAACCGGAGTCTTAAAGTTCTTTCTCTCTCTCTTTCTCTCTCTCTGTCTCTCTTTCTCTCTCTCTGTCTCTCTGTCTCTCTCTCTCTCTCTCTCTCGTACAATCATGTTCTCGGTAGTTTATGTTTGTGTCTTTAATGCTTGTGCTGAATGTAAGATTGTATGATTTTAAGAAATATGCATCTAGATCTATTTCTATAAGAACCTTGCTCCTGTGACAGTGAATTGACATTGGTTCCTGTGACAGTAAGTTGACATTTGTTCCAGTAAGAGTAAATTGACATTAGTACATGTGACAGTAAATTGACATGTTTTCCTGTGACAGTAAATTGACATTTTTTTCCTGTGATAGTAAATTGACATTTGTTCATGTGACAGTAAATTGTCATTTGTTCCTGTGACAGTAAATCGATATTTTTTCCTGTGATAGTAAATTGACATTAGTTCCTGTGATAGTAAATTGACATTAGTTCCTGTGATAGTAAATTGACATTAGTTCCTGTGATAGTAAATTGACATTAGTTCCTGTGATAGTAAATTGACATTAGTTCCTGTGATAGTAAATTGACATTAGTTCCTGTGATAGTAAATGGACATTAGTTCCTGTGATAGTAAATTGACATTAGTTCCTGTGATAGTAAATTGACATTAGTTCCTGTGATAGTAAATTGACATTAGTTCCTGTGATAGTAAATTGACATTAGTTCCTGTGATAGTAAATTGACATTAGTTCCTGTGATAGTAAATTGACATTAGTTCCTGTGATAGTAAATTGACATTAGTTCCTGTGATAGTAAATTGACATTAGTTCCTGTGATAGTAAATTGACATTAGTTCCTGTGATAGTAAATTGACATTAGTTCCTGTGATAGTAAATGGACATTTGTTCCTATGACAATAAATTGACATTCGTTCCTGTGACAGTAAATAGACAATTTTCCTGTGACAGTAAAAAGACAATTTTTCTTTGTGACAGTTAATTGACATTTGTTCTTGCGACAGTAAATTGACATTTTTTTCCTGTGACAGTAAATAGACAATTTTTCCTGTGACAGTAATTGACAATTGTTCCTGTGACAGTCAGTAATTTGAAATTTGTTCCTGTGACAGTAATATGACATTTGTTCCTAAGACAGTAAATTGACATTTTTTTCCGTTGACAGTAAATTGACAATATTTCCTGTTACAATAAATTAACATTTGTTCTGGTCTTTCAAACATTAAATTAAGAGTCTTTTTTTTATACATACCAAAAAAAACAACCCTTTCCGTTGACATACTTTCGTCCTTTAAACAGGCAAAGTCTCTCACCCAACTGTCCAACACATGTCTCTTTATGGCTCATTATGGCATTCAAAGAGCATCAAAAGTTTTTTTCCGCGAGAGTTGGAACAGCAAATTCAATCGTTTTAGAATATTTTAGAAGCTTTGTAGACCTGTATTAATTAGACCAAGGTCTAAGAGCGAAACAGAAGACATTGACATACCAGTGCGATAAATAAGCACAAACTGGACAATTTTCTTGGTTGCAATCTAAATCACGGAAAGTTGTCGAAGAATAGATGAATAAATAAAAGAAAAATTGTTTGGTGCACTTCCAGGTGCAACTACTAGGTCAATGCAATCAATTTATACCATACATTTGAGTATGTTCAGTGTTTTAAAGTCATTATCGACTTTGTCTTTAACAGGTCATTGCCTGTCGAGTGTATTGCATTTCATATCGTCTTAGACTAAATATGTAATAGCAATGTTATGCTGTAACATTATAAAAACTAAATTAATTCTAATGTACTTTGTTCAGGCGCGTCAATTAGGTCACTAGGTCAAAAGCTTTGTTTTTGCCCCTCTGCTTTGTATTTCCAATCCAACCTTTATTTACATTTGACAACCGAGGCGAGAGATATTGACTTCACAGTCAACTAGAAGGTAACAATTTAAACAGAACAAATAACATTTTACGAAAATAAGGGAAGACCTCAATCACATTATTACTTGGGACAAAAATCGTGTTCAATGTGCATTTATTGGATGGATTAGCCTCGTTTTCATTTAACACATTTAATGACTTGACCATTACAGGCTCTAAGTGTGAAAACTGATTTGATAAGTTTAAATCATTCTGAGATTTTCCAAAACTTAAAGCTCTGTTGTTAATTTCAGACTTGATGCAACACCAAAATGTAGTACTTCATTCCAATGATACAAACACACTATATTTGAACATTGAAACACATTAGTTCATATGTTGCCCAATATCTACTAGCATGTCAGTCTTTGCTTAAGAATAAATTGAAACCAATTTTTATGTATTGATTAAATGTCAGCGAACAAAAAGATTGAATACTTACTGAGTAGAGAAAACCTATCTCTTATCCTCTTATCCTAAAATATTTTAATACACATTTAAATCTAGGTCCTTAACAAAAATAAACAAAACATAGGATTTTAAATTTTGTAAACATTGTATTGTTATCCTACTTCAATCCCTGGACCGATTGTTAAATTTAAAAATGTTAATAGACTTAGTTGAAGAAGTGTCTTGCTGTGCCAATGAGCCATCCTGTCATGTCTGACTGGAAAGAAATGAAATCGTTTTAAATCGTCAATCTAGCAAATATGTTTTTCTTAATCTCGTCCTCTTAAGAAACATTATCCTAAGATGATAACATTTTTTTAGCCTTGTGCAAGATTCATTTATCATATTTTTTTTCCGACAGAAATCCTGAGCCAGATGTCTGCCTGGCCCGAGATGTTGGCTCAACCTGCTGACTGCAGAAGAAATCAATGCTGATATTCTTTGGCCGACATTTCGTCACACGTACAGATCATTGTTGGCGTTCCTGTAAAACTTGTGTGTTAGCCCAACAGTCTAGAGCTAGATGATCTCATATGCTATTAGCTGTTTCAATAGTTTCAATGAACAAGGGCATTTTTAAGCTGTATATATTTCAGAAGGCAAAACAAAACGGCGAGAGCGTGATCTCATTAAGTGAGATACTAACATGAGGTAGGAGGAGGGTGAGGTACATGTCGAGGCCTGAAATAAAAAGAGAAAGAAAAATCAATGAGATGATTATCATAGAGACACATAGTGATGATCACATTGTAGCAGTCTAACTCATAAGTGAGATTTAAAGGCACAACTGAACATTACTTGTTTCGTTCATAAGCGCCATCATTTTGATCCAACCTAAATCCTAATCAAGCAATTGTACCGGAAGACAAAGCAAAGCAATTTATATTTAAAGTAAGCAAAGAGTTATTAACAGTATCAAATATACGTATTTTAATTTTTTTTAAGCTTTCCCAAGCGTCTCATTTCAATTGAGACTAATCCAATCATTTCAATTGAGACTAATCCAATCATTTCAATTGAGACTAATCCAATCATTTCAATTGAGACTAATCCAATCATTTCAATTGAGACTAATCCAATCATTTCAATTGAGACTAATCCAATCATTTCAATTGAGACTAATCCAATCATTTGTTTTTGTTTTTTTAAACTCTATCTAGCTCGTGTCCATTTCTTTATGATTTTTTTGTATCTTTCCTGATATAAACGAAATAAATTGTACATCAACAATCGTACACATGATAAGACATGTAAAAATATATTTTAATAAACTTCTACTCATGGTCAACCTTGACGTGTTTACTTTAGCCTTGACGTAAAGACGTCGTTGATGTGAAATAAATGACCGAATATTTTTATGGACATTCTTTCTCTCAAAATATCAGGGTGCTAGAGGGAAATGTGTGGATGCTCACAATATTTGTTTCCCTAGAAGTTCATTCTTACAAAGCTTAAATCAACGCATGTTGTCTGTCTGGTCAAAAGTTTGTACACGCTATTTCTCCGACACCCTATCTCCGATCTAGCTGAAATTTTGCACAATTATTTCTTTTGCCTAAGAACACAAGAATCATTGACAAATATTAACCAATTAGTTCATTAACTATCGGTAATAAATTATTTTATTTGTTATCTCGAATAAGGGAAAGATATTGTACTTGACTGAAGTGATGGTATAAACTGAATAAGTCGCCTTTATAGGTCGCCGCCTTAAAGTAAGTTTAAAGCAAACAATAGATAACTTAACAATCTTCTATTTTCATATTCACTTCACTAGCGGAGTGGTTAGAATGTCGTTATTTTAGGAGTCGTGAGCTACGAGTTCGAATTCTTTTTGTTCCCCCCCCCTTCCGCCATATTTTTTTATAAATGCTTTTAAAAAAGTGACTACGGTAACATTCACCCAGATATCTCTTTCTTTGTACCCCCCTCAATTCCATACACTGGTCCAGACAAGTGATAGGTTCATAGCGTAGTGAGAAGTGATAGGTTCATGGCGTATTGAGAAAGTGATAGGTTCATGGCGTATTGAGAAGTGATAGGTTCATAGCGTATTGAGAAAGTGATAGGTTCATAGCGTATTGAGAAGTGATAGGTTCATAGCGTATTGAGAAAGTGATAGGTTCATGGCGTATTGAGAAGTGATAGGTTCATAGCGTATTGAGAAAGTGATAGGTTCATAGCCTATTGAGAAAGTGATAGGTTCATAGCGTATTGAGAAAGTGATAGGTTCATAGCGTATTGAGAAAGTGATAGGTTCATAGCCTATTGAGAAAGTGATAGGTTCATAGCGTATTGAGAAGTGATAGGTTCATAGCGTATTGAGAAAGTGATAGGTTCATAGCGTATTGAGAAAGTGATAGGTTCATAGCCTATTGAGAAAGTGATAGGTTCATAGCCTATTGAGAAAGTGATAGGTTCATAGCGTATTGAGAAGTGATAGGTTCATAGCGTATTGAGAAGTGATAGGTTCATAGCGTATTGAGAAGTGATAGGTTCATAGCGTATTGAGAAGTGATAGGTTCATAGCGTATTGAGAAAGCTAAAAGCATGAAATTGTACTAAACAAAAACAATTGTTAAAAATAATGTTTCTAATCTCACAAATTTATTATTGTATGTCTAGATCTATTACAAATTTAATGACATGACTGATCCTAACTCATTGATGCAATTACTTCGTATAAACATTTTTAAAAAGTATTCTTATGTTTTTCTCGTTTCCCTGTAATGTCACACACAAAAGGGAAATAGTTCAAATCCTGACCATTTGAACTTTGTTTTACGCCCTCTGATTGTAATGCTCTTGACATTCTCAGTCACTTCTTGACCAAGTTACCAGTTGTCCTTTATTTCAATAACCCCAACAACCCTGGCAAAGTATATATACATCTTAAGATCTCTGATCAATCGTATACAATAACCATCGCATTGTATTGACCTATATGTTTAGACTTGACCATCTGCTGCTGCTCTCAGACCGTTGACACCCACGTCATATTCTCAATTGTCACTTGTATCGTTCAGGTCAGCGTGCCATTTTGTCACGCATACAAACAAAAAACTGACTCAATGTATACTTTACATTAGCACATAAACAACAAACTGACTCAATGTATACTTTACAATAGCACATAAACAACAAACTGACTCAATGTATACTTTACATTAGCACATAAACAACAAACTGACTCAATGTATACTTTACATTAGCACATAAACAACAAACTGACTCAATGTATACTTTACATTAGCACATAAACAACAAACTGACTCAATGTATACTTTACATTAGCACATAAACAACAAACTGACTCAATGTATACTTTACATTAGCACATAAACAACAAACTGACTCAATGTATACTTTACACTAGCACATAAACAACAAACTGACTCAATGTATACTTTACATTAGCACATAAACAACAAACTGACTCAATGTATACTTTACATTAGCACATAAACAACAAACTGACTCAATGTATACTTTACACTAGCACATAAACAACAAACTGACTCAATGTATACTTTACATTAGCACATAAACAACAAACTGACACCATGTGTGCTTTTAAGTAGCAAGTTTATTTTTTTTTTAACTATTTCTTTTTTTTTTATTTTTGTAAAAAAATTGGTATAAAATATACGTGTGGACAGATTGGTTGCGTCTTGTATCTTTCTTTCGTGGACTTATACCACAAAATAAATATAATACATGACGTCTCGAGATGTAACATTTCAATGAATATAAAACATATCAACTCTATGGCAGATATGCTATTTATGAACCTGAAAGGAAAACAATTAAAGATTAAGAAAAAAAATTGTTAACAGTAAATTTCCATTAAGTTCTTAGAACTAGTTTCGTGTAATCATGTAGCTCCATAATCTCGCCCTCGTGGAAAATTCCATACTTGCATGCCTCATAAACATAGGCAATACATATTTCAGTTTTGGTGTCAATGTCAGTCAGTCAAAGGGAAGGTGAAAACAGTATCAGCCCCACAGGTGTGGTGTGAAGACATCTGACAGATCTGACTCATGACACAGTGTGTGGGATGTAATAAAACTGTCCTTTCAAAACGAATCATATTTCCCTCTTGTGACGTCATAAATGGTGGCATTCTCGAGAGATCTCTTTGTCTTAACGCACACAAACACATTGGACAGAAAATAAAAGACGCGTTAACTTTCAAAGCAAATATTTCACTAACATTAGAAAGCACTTGACATAATGCTCACTCACATGTGCAGCTTCCACAAACTGGTTTATAAGCTGAATCATTTCCTCATCACCTGTTGTGAGTCTATCATACCAATCATTTATGTGATCATATGTTAATTTATGCTATGTCTCTCCCAGATAGAGACGTTGCAAGCCTCGGAAGTCTTATCTCCCAGTTAGTTTGACAACAGCAAGCTAGACACGTCTTTGATTACAAACATTTGTTTCACTCAACAAGAACGCATTTCTCTGGCATTGAGGTTTTTTTTTTAATCTTCTAATTCTTTTTTTATTTTACTTTCCCGGTCCTTTGGAACTCAAACTTATGAAATCGTAGCCTAAACCTCTCACAGGACGTGGTAGGATGACAGTGGGGCAGGAGTTCGAATCCGGGACCATGGAGACACTAGTCCAGAGCGCATGCCACACAATCAGACAACCTTTTGGTTTCCATTGGAAATAGCCACGAATAAAGTGTAGTTCTTAGGTCATGTTGACAAATTATAGACATGATATTATTTACAAATATATTCAAATTTAAAGCCACAAAATGAAATAAAAAAACACACATGTACAAATGATTAGTATTGAACTATTTAGGGTAACCGGCCACAATACAGACACATATCGCTTGAATGAAAACGTTTGAACTCTGCATAGCTGTCAAGTCACGATTTGTTGACATTTAATATTGGAATTTCTTTTTAACAAACTTTTTTGTCCGTGTTACTATATTTTTGTGTTAACTTAAACTTTCTGAAGTTATCACTATTAAAACATTAACATTCTAAATAGACAATTATGTTAGAGAGAGACTCTCAATCAGGTCAACGATGGATGTTTTTATAGCATGGACAAATTTAAAATTCTTGCTGTTAGAATGTTTTGTTTTCAGAGTTCGTCTTACACTAAACAAAAAAGTAAAACACAATTGGATAGAAAAAGTTCGAGAATTGAATCAACAAACTAGAACATGATCCACACACCATCTACGTTTCCCTTGTCACCTCCCCAAAACAAAATGTTTTCTCGTGACATTAAATACAAACACATAGAAGCGGAGTCAAGTAGTTTCACACTCTACTCATAGTTGGCACTGTTTTTCAAAGTTTGAGTGGATTGCAAAACAAAATGAGTTTGTTTTTTAAGGAACCACGCACTCCAAGTGCTGTTACAGTCAAGAACTGTTAACGCCAAGATGTGAGATGTTTGCACCTGTCAAGAAGTGTTAACGCCAAGATGTGAGATGTTTGCACCAGTCAAGAAGTGTTAACGCCAAGATGTGAGATGTTTGCACCTGAAGCATGATAAGAAGGTAGGTCGGGAGCCCAGCGATTCTGTTCTCGGCTTGTCCTCACACAAACACGGGCACTGGTTCTCTAGAGGCCATTCTCGCAAGCTGTTGTGTCAGGCTGTTGCCTCCCTTTACGTGTTGACGCTCTGCGTCCTCCGTTTGGCCAGCTTGCCTTTCTTCTTGTTGTCTGTAGAAGACGGCATTGAC
Source organism: Biomphalaria sudanica (assembly GCA_036873155.1). Classification (NCBI taxonomy): domain Eukaryota; kingdom Metazoa; phylum Mollusca; class Gastropoda; family Planorbidae; genus Biomphalaria; species Biomphalaria sudanica. The sequence goes on along the minus strand of JAZGLO010005617.1, from coordinate 5,415 downwards.
TCTCTCCTCCTTCGTACTGCCGGGCTCAGCTCGTAGCGCACCTTTGACTGCTTCAGGATCTCCTTGAAGATGCCCACGATGTTGACATTGTCTTTGGCAGAGGCCTCCACATAGCCATTGCCCCAGTCCAGGCAGACCAGGCTCTCGGCAGTCTCGGGCAGGATGGCCCTACGGGACTCCCCGATATCAGTCTTGTTGGCCACAATGACGATGGGGACGTCGTTGTCGGGTCTTTCATCCAGAATCTGTTGTCGGAGGTTGGAGATTTCCTGTCGGAAAAAAAAACAATATCAACACATACACCACTATACGTAAGGTTCTATAACATAGTATGCACAAGAGCCAAACCTTTTGTTAACTCAATTATAAAAGTGCTATTAAGACTTATTTCAAGAATACTTTGGTGCTATTGGTGCTGTTTCAGTGTATATTTTTTCCCCTCTGTACAAGATACAACAGAATGAGTCTAAACATGTTCTGGAAAATGAACTAGCCCAACATGCCCTTGTGGCGTGCCTCCAAAGAATGATGGCTCTGTCCTTCACAGCTGCTTACTTTTTCAAGAGGTCTACTCTGACATCTGGCCTAAGAATACCCATTTAGACGACAAATTGTATTAAGTATGAACATCTTCCTGACCTGGAAACCACTGGTAGATACAGGACTTCTGTCTAACCCCCACCACTTATAACTTCATTAAAAGAAGTAGCTGATGCACCCCAACTCCCATCATTTTAACTTGCACTTTTTCATCGCCAATGTCTGTAAAGCATGTGTTTTTATCAAATGTTTATTCCTATTAATCTTAGAGCAATTTACTATAATATTCTTCATTGTGCAATCCTATTATGTTAACGGTAGCGAACTAGTTTGGAGTCGTAATGTACTACTAACTACTGTGTTTTCCAGTATTCAATAATTTATCGTCTATTGAGGCTTATCGCCTAGCGAGGCTTATCGCTTAGAGAGGCTTATCGCCTAGCGAGGCTTATCGTCAAGCGAGGCTCCTTACCTGGAATGAGGCCTCGTCATCCACCGAGTACACCAGAACAAAGGCGTCGCCTGTGTCGATGGCTAGTTTTCTCATGGCAGGGAACGAATGAGAGCCAGCCGTGTCCAGAATGTCGAGCGTCAGGTGGACTCCGTTCATGTCATATTCTCCCCTATGGAGCTCTTCAATGGTTGCCCTGGAGATGAAAATAAACAATGCTATACATTAGAAGTGTTAGTGTAAGTCCTTCACTCTATCAGTAGTCTGATTTCGGCCTTCATGAGAATGTTTTTTATTGGGCTAGTGAATTGTAATTTGATAAAGAAAATACAAAAGAATTATGTGGCTAACACAACATCCAGAATATTAAACAGATATACAACTCGTTTCCATGTGTTAGTGTGTTAGAATGAATATAAGAATAAAACTGTCCGTGACGAGTTGAAATGTCTTCACTTTGAAAGCGCAGATCTCTTTTCAAGACGTTCAACCCCCCTCCCCCCAGAATGTACTCTCAGTCTAAATTAATTAGTGGATTTTTTCCTTGATTTGTTAAGAAATAGAAAAGTATAATAATAATAATAATAATAATAATAGGTTTTTTTTTCTTATCGCTTAGCTGTAAATGTTTTCTTTGTATGAAGCGGTCAACAACAAAACAAACAAATTCTAATCTTGAAGTCAACATTTATGATTAGAAATGAGTACAACAATATCAGTTCATACTAGCAGTGTACAAAACATGTGTACTTTCTCAACGCAAACATCTTGTTGACATGTGTCTAGTTGTTGACATGTGTCTAGTTGTTGACATGTGTCTAGTTGTTGACATTGTGTCTAGTTGTTGACATGTGTCTAATTGTTGACATGTGTCTAGTTTTTGACATGTGTCTAGTTGTTGACATGTGTCTAATTGTTGACATGTGTCTAGTTGTTGACATGTGTCTAGTTGTTGACATGTGTCTAGTTGTTGACATGTGTCTAGTTGTTGACATATGTCTAGCTGTTGACAGTCCTAGTGTTTAAAGACTAAATCAGGTCCAAAACTCATGACATTATGTAAGACAGTCGGTTTGAGAAACACAAATGACATCAAGATGAACATAAAAGAAGAGAGAAAGAGCCTTCGGCAATGTCTGCTGCTAGAGAAGAAGTTCAATTATCTTCTTACATTTGGTTCTTATGTAATCGCTCTCTCTCCAGAGAAAACCAAATAGATAATGTCATACAAATTAAAACACCTGAGTTTTCTCAGTTTTTAACTTTATGTGTTGTTGTTTTTTTATAAGATTTAGCGTTTAAAATAAATCTCATTGCTCCGACAAGTCTTTAGGTGTTCAACAGACATCAGAAGACAAAACATTTCTGAATCTGTTGTCTCGTGGCGCATTCACAGACCGCTAAACACTACGTTAGGCGTAGACATTTCATCTTAAATACATGTGACATGTGTCTAGTTGTTGACATGTGTTGACACATAGGCAGAGTGCCATTGGAACTGTGTCAAACGTAGGTGGAGTGGCTGTAGTACAATGTTACCTCGCAGGTAGTCAGCGCTGTTGTTATACGTAGTAATAGCTACTACTACTGTTCCCATGTCTGCCAATGTGAGACTCTCTGACAGTCGACACGTGTCTAGGATGTAACCTATATATATATATATAGCTTTTATATAGCTTATAGCATGCTCAGAGCGCTTTGGTCCAATCTCATTTGTAGACCAGTGGGGGGGGGGGGGGGAGGGGGTATCTAGGAGTTCCGTGCTGCCTTTAGGCGCTCAGTAAACACAACTCTGCCCGAGTCGGGTGTCGAACTTCGAGCCCCCTTCTAGGTAGTCAAGCCAAGCCAAGTTCAAGCGCACTTAGCCTCTCGACCACGCTTCCCACCTATACTTGCATATGTATATGATCTGTATGAGCTGGTCGCAGGTGTATCAGACACATGCACAAACTCACTGACAGTTTGCGGAAGTCATTAAAAACTTAATAACATTTCTTCACGTTGTTCATGTATGCCTGTAACAGCTGCTACCCTTAGGCCTAGACAAAAGAGGTGGGTGGAGTCATGTTATTTTCTAACACAACGGCTTAACATTTCACACCAAGCTAACGCGAAACTGCGACAAGCCAACCAACGTCTGAGGGTGGTGAGATTGATGCATGAACCTCAAATGTATTTGTTTGTGAAAGAGAAGAGGGAGAGAGAGACAGAGAGAGAGAGAGAGAGAGATGATAGGTATATGAAGAGATAGATGAAGAGATGGATGAAAGAGAGAGAGTAGGGGAGATAAAAAGAGACACAGTGAAAAGGAAAAGACAAAGAGCGTAAGGAAGAGGGAAAAGAGAGAATTAGAGAGATATGAAGGGAGTGAGATGAGAGGCAAGGTGGAGAGAGAAAGAGAGCAAAGGGAGATGACGGAGACAGAACAAAGAGTAAAAAAAAGAAAGAAAAATAGACAAAAAAAATTCAAAAAGAGAAAGGTGGGAAATATAATTTCCGTGACCTTTGAACTTTGAAATCGATTGCACATTCATTTTTTTGATTGATGCATTAGACAAAAAAGATAAAGGCACAGTCATTCGAAACAAAACCAAATTTAAAGCAGACGACCCATTGGACAGACCTGTTTATTTTCCAACAGTTTAAGGACACAAACCAAAAGATTTGAACCTGATTGACCGCTACCCTCGACCCCCAACTTACTTGTAGTCCGTCACAAACTGATCGTATAAAAACTGAGAGATGATGGCAGTCTTGCCAACTTGGGCCGCCCCCATCACCACCAGTCTGAAAAAATACAGTGTCGTAGTTGTTTCAAAAAAAAGTGATTTATTCCAAACATATTGAACATCAACAACAAAATGAGAGTTCAAGATGATGTAGCTATGACAGATTACATGAATAATTCAAAACGTTGTCTAGTCTACACTAGTTTCTGACACATACAGTCTTTCTTCAAATTGTATTCAAAATATAATATGTTACAGCATTTTTGTATTGTTTTAAAGTCAATCAAATTTGTGTTTTCTGTGATCTGACATTGAAAAAAAAAGAGCCACGTTCTTCACTTATCTATGGTTTAATCTAATTCGTGTTACTAAAAGATGTATTGTCTACTAGGTATTTTCCTGACTAGACTAACAGAAGTAGAAATGAACTTTACCTGAAATGAGATTTGGAAATGTTGGAGACAGAAAGCTGGTTTTTATTTGGACTAGAGGACATGGTAAGTCTGTGCAGAGCTGAAACAAAAGAAAATTCGTGTTTGAAATGATTTATTAGATAGTTGTTGATTTGATTCCAAAAAAACTAGTATCTAAGTTTGAACAGAAATAAACAATCCAATCAAATTCCATCTTCACCGTGGTGAGGTCAAAGAAATAATAAAATTAACATCAACAAAATTTTTATATATACAAGAACAGAGGCGTAGTGAGTAAAACGTGCGCCAGGGGGCAAGGAATATTATTGGCGCCCCCACCTCCTATTTTACATAAAAAACACATAGAAATATAGGCTGCGTGTGTCGCCCCCTGAGGGTGGCGCCCTAGGTATCGTGCCCCCTTACTACGCCTCTGTATAAGTATAAATACCCATGATTGACATAGAGATGACTAGATCTAGTAGCTTCTTAATGCTCCATAAGGAGTGACCAAGCTTTTCATACATTCACACTATAAGACTGAGCATTAAAGTCAAAGCCTCAAGTGGAACTACCAAAATGTATATGCCGATGCTGGTGTCTTCTGTTGGAAGCTCATGATTAACATACTAAACTACTGTCTTATCTTATATAATACAGACGTTACTTCAAAAATAAAAGGATTACGTCATACGCGTCATGCATCTGATCAAGCATGTTAAATTCTGCCAAGTCACTGGTTTTCCTGGCTAGCTGAGGCAACCCATTCCATGCTCTAATAGCACTAGGGAAGAAGGAGCATTTGTACAAATTTGTCCTAGCATATGGAATGAGGAATGTGCCTTTATCTCTGTGTCTTTCCCTCCCTCGAAAGACAAAGTAACAAGCAGGCAGACGTCCTGACCGTCAAGACATAAGATAAACATCAAGTATGCAATCAGGCAAGCAAAGAGAAAGACAGAGAGACAGATAGCAGAAAGACAGAGAGACAGATAGCAGAAAGACAGAGAGACAGATAGCAAAAAAGACAGAGAGACAGATAGCAGAAAGACAGAGAGACAGATAGCAGAAAGACAGAGAGACAGAAAGACAGAAAGACAGATATGAAGAAAGAAAGACCAACATTTTTTGTCACTTACTGAAAAACAAATTATAAACGAACCGTGGGCTAATTTTTCTCTATCAGAAAAAAAGTCTCAAGAAACAATATTGATAGTCAATGCCAGAAATGACCTTGAAGCCTAACAACGAAGTTTCGAGAGATAACAAAGATTATTAGTTT
>JAZGLO010005616.1:0-20007 GCA_036873155.1 Biomphalaria sudanica | reverse complement strand
GCTATAATATTTTGTTGGGGGGGGGGGGGGACCGGAATTTAGTGACTGATTTTTAGCTTTGATTTTGTTTTTCTTAGGTGAGATTTTAATACTAAACCATAACTTGTCTCAGCACAACTAAGGCCTACCAGGGGGTTTTGAGTTTAAAACCCCCTACTATAGGGGGGTTGTTGAGTTTTAAGCCTCCTACCAGGGGGGTTTGAGTTTAAAACCCTCTACAAAGGGGTTTTTACAGTTAAATCCCCCTCTTCTATAAAACAAAACAAAAAAAAATGCAAACGATAATCCCCAAATTCCAAGAGCAAGTTAAGTAAGATTTTGATTTTAAAACCCCTCCAAAATTTACGATAAACCCCTTCTTCAATATAAAAAACAAATTACTCCCTCAAAATTCTATGATCGTATCCAAAGGGGTTTTGAGTTCCCCCCCTCTTCAGTAGGGTTTGAAGCTAAAAATTACCTCTTCAATATAAAAAAAGAAAATTACGCACTCAAAATGTTATGAGCGTAGTCAAAGGGGTGTTCAGTTTAAACTCCCCTCCAGTGAAGATTGAAGCTAAAAAATACCTCTTCATTATATACAAAAAAATTACTCACTCTAAAATCTATGAGCGTAACGAAAGGGGTTTTGAGTTTAATCCCCCGCCAGCGGGGGTTGAAGCTAAAAAATATATCTTCAATGTAAGAAAAAAAGCAAAGTACGCAATTAAAAATTTCGCGTGGGGGGGGGGGGGGTCGGGGAGGGAGAAAAATATCCCCCCCCCAAATCCTCCCCGAAAAAAAATCCCGGCTACGCCCATGAAAGGAAGTATTGTATTTGCATATAGTGAATACAATATTTTTGCAGGACTTTGGTATTCAGTTATTCTCATTTATAGTTAACAGCTCGTTTTTTTAAAATGTATTTTACTAATAACAAATGTTGTTGATCCTCATAACTTCAGTTTTCTTTTTGTTGATTAGAAGTCCAGTCTTTTTCGCTATTTCTGAGAGTCTGGTCAGTTTGGTCTGAGCATTTTGTTGTGTATGGGAGAGGAGGCAGATGTCATTGGCGAAATCCAGGTCCTCTAAATGTTGTGTTAGTGTCCATTGTATGCCGCTTTTATTATCTAAGACTGTCTGTCTCATGACCCAATCGATCACCAGCAAAAATATCAAGGGCGAAAGCATACATCCCTGTCTTACTCCTGTTTGTACTTGAAAAGGGTTGGTCAGCTTACCATTGTGTATTACTTGGCATGATGAGTCATCATATAACTGTTTAATGATATTGGGGAATTTTGTTGAAATTCCGTAGTAATTCATCTGACTCCAGATTACGTCTCTGTCAATACCGTCGAAAGCTTTCTCAAAATCAACAGGTCATGCACAGAGGAGATGGCCACTCGATATATTGTTATATGATAATACGTAGTGTAGCAATGTGGTCAGTGCATGATTTCTCTTTACGGAATCCAGCCTGTTCTGGTCTTAGTCTTTTGTCTAGGGCATCTTTTAGGCGTTCCAATATTATCCTAGTTAAGACCTTGCTGAGGGTTGACAGTAACATGATTCCTCGCCAGTAGTTGCATTGAGTGAGGTCACTTTTTTGGGGTAATTTAATTAGGTAGCCCAGTTTCCAGATTTTAGAGACCTTTTCTTGTTCCCAAATCTTGCATAGCAGTGGATGCAGCATTTCAGCTGATATTTTGGGGTCTACTTTTAGTGCCTCTACTGGTATACCATCTGGGCCTGGCGCTTTTCCCTTTTTTTGCATTCTTGATGGCCTTGATGATCTCCCCTTTAGTAGGAGGACCTGTGTTAACATCTATTTCTTCTGTTGCTGGGGGAATGTCCGGAATCGATTTAGGAGGATGTCGGTTCAAAATTTCCTGAAAGTGTTCGGCCCATCTATCCTTCTGTCCAACATCACTGGTGAGGAGTTTTCCTTGTTTGTCTTTCACTGTCTTGGTGTTGGTATTTCTTCCTGCTAAGGTTCTTGTTATGTCGTACAACCTTTTCATGTCTCTTTGTTCTGCTGCCTTTTCTGCATCGACTGTCATTTCATGAAGGAAGCGTTTTCTATCCTCTCTTGCATTCTTTCTTACAGACTTGTTTACTGCACCATACTGGGTTCTAAGATTAGCTTTTTGCTCTTCATTCTGGCATTGGTTGATCTTTTCTTTTAGTTCTTTCCGTTCCTGGATTTTGGCCCATGTTTCCACAGACAACCATTCCTTGTGTTGTTTCGTTTTTCTGCCTAGGACGTCTGTGCATGTGCTTTTCTATATCTCTTGGAGAGTGAGGCAGTGCTGCTCAAGGGTTTTATCTGCCACTAGTCCAGCAAGTATTTCAAATTTATTTTTAACCCCACAGTTGAAGAGTACCTTGTTTTTCTTGCTCTTCAAAGTACTGGGTGTTGAATTTGTAGTGTGGTCTGTCTGAAAAATCCTTAAAAGATTTAAGTTTGATCCTCGCTGTTGCTATTAGCAGATGATGGTCAGAAGCTACATCTGCTCCTCGTCTCACCCTAACATCAAGTAGACTTCTCCTCCATTTCCGAGATATTGCAAAATGGTCAATTTGGTTTTCCGTTTTACCATCTGGGGAAGTCCATGTTGTCTTGTGTATAGTTTTGTGTGGAAAGATGGTTCCTCCTATGATAAGATCATTGAATGCGCAGAAGTCAGCAAATAAGTCCCCATTTTCATTGCATGTGCCTGCACCATGTTTACCCATGTAGAGCTCCTTTCCAGCATTGTTTGTACCTACTTTTGTGTTCATGTCACCCATAATAAGCTTGATATTTTTAGGTGTTTTTTCTAGTATTGATTGTAGAGCATTATAAAATTCTTTGTTCTCTTCTTCTGGTGCTGCATTTGTTGGTGCATAGCACTGGGTGATGGTTGCTTTCCTTCCTTTTGCATTAAACCTGGCTGACATTAGTCTTGAGGAAACTGGCTGACATTAGTCTTGAGGAAACTGGCTGACATTAGTCTTGAGGAAACTGGCTGACATTAGTCTTGAGGAAACTGGCTGACATTAGTCTTGAGGAAACTGGCTTACATTAGTCTTGAGTAAACTGGCTGACATTAGTCTTGAGGAAACTGGCTGACATTAGTCTTGAGGAAACTGGCTTACATTAGTCTTGAGGAAACTGGCTGACATTAGTCTTGAGGAAACTGGCTGACATTAGTCTTGAGGAAACTGGCTTACATTAGTCTTGAGGAAACTGGCTGACATTAGTCTTGAGGAAACTGGCTGACATTAGTCTTGAGGAAACTGGCTGACATTAGTCTTGAGGAAACTGACTCCCATCCCAACAAAGCCTTTGACGCCTCTCTTTACAGTAGAAGTGCTACTCCCTGTGTGTGATCGTGGTCTAGATCTTCATGTCCAGAATATATAATGCTCTCCCCAGTTGTCAGATTGCTTAGACCACTTCCATTCCATCGTGCTTCATTGAGGCCTAGAACCTTGATTTTGTACTTTCTTATTTCGCTTGCCACTTCGTTTATTCTGCCGCTATTATACAGGGTTCTGATGTTCCAGGTCCCTATCCTGGTTGAGGTCTTGGTCGTCAGAAGGTTTATCGGTGTGCTAGCTTCCAGAGGGCTTTCATTAGTACACGTCATAGACTCTTCCACAGAGGAACCTTCTTGACCAAGTTCTAGTTGGTTTGGTGTATTTCCGGTTTCTGTAGCAATAGTTTAGTGATGTGAGGTTGCTAGCCTTACGATCAACCCCCTCCTTTACCCTGGCTTGGGACCGGCAAGATACCCCTATAAGGTGTACCCAATCATGCTACAGGGAGATAATATCCTTGATACGGACCACTTCACATATCTGGGAAGTAGAGTTGGTAAAGACGGCGGAGCTGATGATGATATACAAATTCGGATCAATAAAGCTAGGTTTGCTTTTTCAACTCTTCAAACAATCTGGCGCTCTAAGGCATTATCTCTACACAACAAGATACGAATCTATAAATACAAACGTTAAGTCTGTCCTTCTATACGGTTCAGAAACTTGGAGAGTCACTAAAACAAATGTGGAAAAGCTCCAGACCTTTGTTAACAGATGCCTACGCCGGATTTTAGGAATTAGGTGGCCAGAAAATATAACTACTATTGATTTGTGGGAGAGAACTAGACAAAAGCCCATAGCCCAAGACATCACAAAACGAAAATGGAGCTGGATAGGACACACCGTGCGAAAACCAGCTACCAATGTTGCAAGGCAGGCACTCGAGTGGAACCCACAAGGAAAGAGGAAAATGGACAGACCCAAGCAAACCTGGAAGAGGTCAGTCATCAGTGAAGCTGGAATGACATGGGAGCAGATGAAGAAAGCTGCTCAGAACCGAGTTCGGTGGAGAGGTGTGGTTGCGGCCCTATGATCCCCTGGGAGTGCACAGGGTTAAGTCAGTAAGTCAATAACAATGGAAAAGTCAAAATCCTAAATAGGCAACTGTAATATTTGTAATATATATGCATCCCTGATCAATGAAAGGGAACGATAATCTACACTCTAAAAAGTTAATATCAAGGAATCAATTGTAAAGGTCGAAAAAAAAAAGTTATAAAATGTGTCATTTCTTCACGTCTGTTAGTTTCATAGTTTGTGCGTCATTTTTTTTGCATCTACCTATACAAAATACAAATCTTAGAAAATGTTCAGCAGACTTACAAATGCGTTCAACTAAATAAACATTTGTAGAAAGTGTTTAATTAGTTTGACTAAGATGGGATTGATATTGACGTTCAGGATACAGGACATTTGTGTTGAACGAAAATTCATTTTGTTTAATAAATATTTGAAAAGTCGACCCACGGCGTAGCATACGCTGCTATTTTGCAGGGCCGGCCTTATGCCACTGCAATCTATGCGACCGCAGTAAGCCCCGCACTTTCATAGGACCCGCGCTAATTCTAGGTGTAAATTATTAAATTAAACCATTTTATAACCATTATAAACAGATTTGTAAGCCGAAGGAAAACCTATATAGAAAATTTAAAGAAAATAAGGCAGAAAGAGTTAAATTAAACACTTAACCCAAAAAGTAAGCAGACAGCTGCAGAGTGAATACATAAACAATGTAATATCGAAAGATGACAACAAAAATCTATGGTAATACATTAAGTCTAAAAAAATGGAAACAACAGGCATAGCGCCATTAAAAGATGAACATAACATAATACATAATGATAATGAAACTAAACCAAACATCCTAAACAAATACATTGCATCAGCATTCTCAGCCCAAGGAGACAAAGACATATTACTGAATTTGAACCAAGTAGAAAACATAGAAGATATAGAAGTACAAGAAAATGGAATTCAAAAACTAATAGCCAACACCAAACCAAATAAAGCGTCTGGACCTGATTAAGCAATAAGCTAGCCCCAGTGTTCAAAATACTCTTTCAGGCTTCACTTAACCAGGGCAGAGTACCAAAGGACTGGAAAGAAGTTAATGTCATCCCCCTATTTAAAAAAGAAGAAAAATATGACCCAGGAAAACTACAGACCAGTATCACTTACCAGCATCACATGTAAAATCCTTAAACACATAATATGTAGCAACATCATAAACCACTTAGACAAACATAATGTCTTCACCCCATACCAACATGGTTTGCTTAAAAAATTAAAATATTTTGGCATTAATGGAACACTGCATCAGTGGATTAAAGATTTTCTGATAGGGAGAGAACAAACTGTAATAATAAATGGCTCTAAATCAACACCGATAACAGTAAACTCAGGTGTACCTCAAGGAACAGTCTTGGGTCCACTACTATTTTTAATTTACATAAATGATTTACCAAATTGCATTACTTCAGGAACAAAAGTTAGATTATTTGCAGACGATTGCATAATATATAGAACAATAAAAAGAACACAAGACACAGATATTTTACAAAGAGAAATAGATGAATTACAGAAATTGGAATCAAATTGGAGCATGTCTTTCCACCCAGAAAAATGGCAGTTGTTAAGAGTAACAAAAAAACTAAAACAAATTTATTCCACTTATCTTATTCATGGTAAACCAGTAACACAGACTAAAAACGCAAAATACATAGGTGTTATAATAAATGAAAAACTGTCATGGAATCCACATATTGATGAAACTATAAAAAAATCAAACAAAGCACTAGGATTTATTTTTTAACAAATTCTATAAATCAAATAAGAACATAAAACTAAAATGTTAGGCCAATAATAGAATATGCATCCTCCGTTTGGGACCCCTCATCTCAAGAAAACATTAAGAAACTGGAACAGACACAAAATAGAGCAGTCAGATTCATAAAAACGAATATTCACATTTAACTAGAGTAACACCTTTAGTAAAATCACTAAATTTAGAAAGCCTTCAGGACAGAAGACGCAAAAGTAAAGTAGCAATTATACATAAAACACTGAACCATAATCTTCAAAAATACAAAAACAAAATTTAATAAAATACTCTGAAAGACACAAAGATAAAGGCACATTCCTCGTCCCATATGCTAGGACAAATTTGTACAAATAATCCTTCTTCCCTAGTGCTATTAGAGCATGGAATGGGTTGCCTGAGCTTGCCAGGAAAACCAGTGACTTGGCAGAATTTAAGTCATTGGTTAATATGCATGACTAAATGCATGACGCGTAGGACGTAATCATCTTCTTTTTTGAAGTAACGTCTGTATTATATAAGATAAGATAAGAAGATTTCCTATTTACCATGAGCTCCCGGAATTCTCCTGAAATTGCAAAATATACGAAAAAGTCCTGGAAATCTCCGGAAATTATTAAAATCTTTTGAAAACTCGTACAAATCTCCTGAAATATATAGACGAAATAGTTATTTTGGTGTGTCATTCAATATGGAAAACGCCAATCCTACGCGCGATAAAAAAAAAACGCACTATGCATTACTCGTAATTGTGGAATCTAGAGAAAGAAGCTTCTCGCGTCTCAAACTAATGAAGAATTACTTGAGGTTAACAATTCTCGTAGATAAATTGAAACATTTGGTAATTCTTGCTATTGAGCGTGATCTGTGTAGGAAATAGAATTTCTATGATGTACTGTAAGACTTCGCTACTTTGTCTTAATGTCTTTACCTTTTACCTTGACCTATCCCTTAGTATGTTGGACCGTTGGGGCACCATGCAAGATTTGTCGACCGTCTTTCTCCATTCTTCTCTGCCTTTTGACTTAATTAGAACCTCTTTTAATGGCAGGCCCGCAGTGGCGTACCTAGGGGGGGGGGGAGAATTTTAACCCCCCCCCCCGGGCCCCCAGATGGGGAGCGGGCCCAAATGGGTGTCCGAAATTTATTTGTTAATACATAAATTATTATATTTGATTGACAAATAGTGTCAACGGGTGTCTTTTTTTTTTCAACATTTATGGGTTAAATTTATCACAAAGACTAAACCTAGATCTAGGTCTATCAGTACGTTAACTTTGTTGACATTTTAAAAATATTTTTTTCCCACAGAGATCAAAGTTTTTTTGTACGCTTGTTTCACATTTTAAACTTTGTTGCCACGAATAAAACTGCATGATATACAGCGAATTCCAGGTATCTTGTTACCTTTACTAATAATAGATCTAAATGGCGAGTATTTTATGGCTACACAAATTAGGCCTAACCTTGAAGCAAAATTTACAGAATCTAGTATAACAGATCTAAAAGTTATTCTTAATAATGCTAGAATAGTCCATTATTTGGGTGTGGCGTCTATAATTTCAGAATTAAACTTCACACTCGAGTTATTACCCTTCTATTCATCTTTCCTCAATCCAATGGAAACTCTCTTTTTATTTCCATCTAATCCTTTTGCTTTCGCACAAAACATAAACAAAAAAACAATGACATAATATCATATAATATTAGCACATCCTTCCTTTTGAAGTTATTATCACACCCTTCCTTTTAAAGTTTTAAGAGTGATATCTACTAGCAGGGCCGGCCCTAGCATTTGCGGGGCCCTATGCGAAACGGATCGCGCGTAGCCTAGTCTGGGTAGGGATCAGCATAATGCCAATATTATTTTTTTTTAATTAGAAAATAGGCCTACTTTCGTCTTTGCAATAAATTTTTTATCCAATGAAAGCTCGCAATGCCACTTTTTATTTATTGACACCCCATAATGTCAATTTCGTCTATTCTTCAGAATATTTGAATAAATTCAAAAAAAGTTCAGGACGTTATCGTATATTTTGCCTTTTCATGAGATTTCCTGGAGGCCCTGGAAAATCAGGAGGCCGCGAAAACCCTGTTATTATATATACGTCATAATAGTTTAATTTAATTATGCACACTTAGAATTAGCGCGGGGCCTATCAAAGCGCGGGGCCCACTGCGACCGCATAGGCTGCAGTGGCCTAAGGTCCGTCCTGTCTACTAGGAACTTTAACAATTCGTCCATTTCTGGTTGTCTTGACTGGCACAACAAGTTCTCTAGACGTTGGTCTATAACTATTTGTTTCGTTTGTTCCAACAGTTTGCAGTTCATTGTCTTCATCGGTATCATAGTACCCAGAAATGTCTTCATCGTAACTCTTATTCAAAAAGCGTTGATTTCTTCTGTATGTTTTTCCATCGTTTGTCTTTATGATGTAAGATCTGGGTGCTGAATGTTTTTTTAAGACAACTGCTTTCTGCACTGTTTGACCTAGACGAACTCTCCGACAGAATACTCTTTAGGTAGTCTTGCTTTTGCATCGTATTTCACTTTGCTTTTCATCTGTCGTTCGTTGAGTAATGTCTCTGCATTTTCAGCTACCGATGGTTTCAATAGTTTGGGATCAGTTGGAATGATTCCCTGAGTCTTCTACTCGTCAGCAGTTGTGATGGTGAATACGGCAGTCCACTTATTGGAGTATTTCAATACTCGAGCATAACGAGATATGGATCTCTCCCACTTTTGTATGCTCTGAATCCTTTTGCTTTGGCACAAAACATAAACAACCAACAATGACGTAATATCATATAACATTAGCACAGAATCTTCTTCATGCAGTGGAAAATTAAGAATTTTGTGCCTATGTGGAATTCTGGTCAAAGCTCCTGCACCCAGTTAATATAGTTCAGAAGTAACTACATAAGTCTGGACTGCATATACGGGAAGCTGCTAAAGAAATTAGTACCCTTTCATGCTTTCTGCAAAATGATGACAAACTGACAAAAACCCAATCCTTTGAAAAAGCAATAGAAGGTAGTGACTACTATGGATTCCCTGTAATAAAAAAAAAGCAGAAGAAAGAAAAACTTGATGGGAAGTTGATTTATAATGTAGGACTGTCAATAGAACTGCAATTCAAACGTGTTGCGACAGAAGTGCTGGACAGATATCATATGGAGATGAAGGGCAGATTCCAATAGCTGGAAAGAAAATGGATACCTTTGGGTTTCTTCTTGAACCAAGACACCTGTTAGATGAAGACACGCTTATGACAAACTGTGCCATTTTTCCTGTTTGTATGATGAAATAAATGGAGATAAATCGCTTTTTCAATGATGTCATTGATGAACGAGCACTTTGTATCAACAAACCAGTAATACAATCGCCAATAGACATATTGAGGAAACAGGCTTCATATGGGCATTACGTGTACATTTGCTGAAAGTATCGATGTAGTTGATGTTATAGATGTGTTTGCTGCACAGAAAGCATGACGTGAAGCTATATCAATTTAGATTTGACACTTGTGCATTATTTAACTAATAAACAACGGTATTATTCATTAAAAGAGTCTTAATGATAACTTTTTGTTAAGTTTACTGATATACTGAACCAATTTGATTTGGGGCTTATATATTTTTGCGTACATTATATCATGTCATATGTCGAATGTCAAAATGCAAGGGGCCCCCAAAGAGGTCAATCCTCCGGGCCCTAAAATCCCTAGTTACGCCCTGCAAGTCCGTCCATTCTTTTATGTTGTCTTTCCATCGCTTTCTCTCTCTGCCTCTTCTTCTTTCCTGGTACTGTTTCCTGAAGGAAGGTCTTTGCGAACCCCGAGGACCTTGTAATATGGACATAATGTGACCAGTGGTCTTCAACCTTGTTTGTCTTTCCCCTTTGTCGTACTTTTTCTTTTCAAAACTCTGCCACAGCGCAGTAAGAAAGACACTTATAAAGAAGCTTGAGAAAGCAAATTTGAACAAAATATCATCTATTTATTAATTTGTATGCTGTCAATAACACGTATCCCGCATGGAAGACGACTGGATACCAAAGGCGATCTTCTTTGGCGAGCTTAGAGCAGGACGGAGTTACAGAGGTGCTCCCCGTAAGCGCTATAAAGATCCATTCAGGCGCCATTTCGCCCTCACTGGCATAGAGGAAAGTACCTTGCACCATTCTTTGGCAGCAGATGGCCTCTAAGTTGGAGAGCTCTCACAAAGCTGCGAGACAAACATTTGAGACTCAAAGCAAAAGCAATTTGTGAAGACAGGTGCAAAAGACGGAAAGAAAACTTCAATAGAACACCAGTATACAACGGCTTTGTCTGCATAACATTTCGGGAATATATGCCGGTCGCAACTGGGTTTGCGTAGTTATGTGAAACACTGCACTTAGCCGTAATCTTCGGAATCAAAGGCAAAAACAGCCAATATTATCATTATACAAAAATTCAAATAATTTACAGTGATTACACACAAAAATTAATCTCATTGTCATAACTTTCTTTCAAATACTAAGAATAGTCCTCTTTTAAATTTTTGAATATTAGTGCCTACTGTTTATAGGTTTAATTGTAAATTTAGTTTTATTTTTAATATAAACATAATTATTGCTGAATTCACTGCCAAAATAAATTACGCTAATGGGAACCTTGTTCATCCTGCAATCTGACAATATTAGACATTTCAAGCGTCTAAATGAGCCAAAGCAAGGTGAAGGTCTCCTCTAGTGACTACATCCAGTCTATTTCTTTGCTTATTCAGTTTGTCACGCACTAAATCTCTAGGTTAACCATGTAAGTTGATGGAAACGCTAACACATAATTCCATTTTCGTCCACAGTTTTGGAATTTTACTGAAACATTTAAATGCAGCCACATCTCTGTTGTGCCTCCAGGGGCGTAGCTAGGTATTTTCCATCGTTTGCGGTCCAGGGTGGCTTGATCTATCTGGGGGCTCCTGCATTTTGCGTAATATTTAATTTAACTAATTAAAAAACACTGATTTGGGCCCTCTCTCGAGTGGTGGTCAGGGGGGGGGGTTCAAATTCTCCCCTCTCCTTCCCCCATTCTAGCCACGCCCCTGTGTGCCTCCTATGTTTACATTCTTTTTACTGAAGACATTTACTTTTTTTATAAATCTATTTTTTCCTGCAACTCAATTTGAACATCAGTACCAGATGTTTAATAATTGTCATTTATATTAATTTTTTTTTACATTTTAGAAGCGAATCGTAATTTCTTCATAGAGCATTGTTATGTGAATCTCATAGATATCGGTGTCCTTGGGCAGTAATTCATTTGTCAACAAACAAGTTATGTGAGATTGTACTCCTTAAAATAGATTTAATATCTCGATTAAAAAAATGATGTAATCAATGAAAGTACATTTCTTTCCTAGCTGTCGGAGGTTCGTTTCATTCGTTTGCGTTAGATGCCTACCATGTGAAACAATTTTGCTTTTAGCCTCCATTAAGTCATCGCCAACCGTTGATGCTTCCTGTTTCTCAAAAAAAAAACAATTGTATTTAAGAGCTTAACAAAACCAGCAATAACAAACCCCTTTCGAAATCCAGCGAACTTCAGTTTACTAATCTCTTTTTCATCATTCGTTTCACAAAACTGTTAAAAGATGAGATTTTTTTCTGTATGGGTTTGTATTTTATTTACAATTTTTATAAAAGATTCAAATAGAAATTAATTTGCGGGCTAAACTTTTCTTGTGTATCATAACTCACAAGGTGAATAGTGAATATATCTGTTCGTTATTCTATATTACTTATGAAGTCATTGTAGCGTCCAACCACTGATGGTTTCCTATATGTCCTCATAAGCTACAAAACTAGACAATTTTGAAATCATATTTCATCACTAACAAAAAAAAATTCGCTTAACATTTCTTTAAAAAATAATAACTTTAGTTTTACTCAATTTTCAAACAATATCATAAGACTTTTAAAAAAGCTATGCATTATTCTATGAGGCCACTAAAACATATCCTGCTTTGCCGTTTTTTGTTTTAATATTGTTTTAATAGTAGATTTTTTATAATTGATCATGAATTCTCTTAAATTATTTTTGGATATTGTTATATGTTCGTGAAGCCGACTTGGTTTCATAACCACATCTGAAAATGCCGTTATTTAAAGTAGAACATACTTTTTATCTAGTGGTAATTCCCTAAAACTCTTCATAATATTCCATTACATAGCGGTGAGTTTTCGTAACAACTTTTTATCAATATTTTTTGCTTTTGCTCCCCAAAATCTCGAAAACGCCCCCCAGGGGGGCGATAGCGCCCCGTTGAAGACCACTGGTCTAGACTTTAAAAATTTGCTGGTAACCAAACAAATTTCTTACCTTTCTTATGGCCATTTGAAACAAGTCCTGACAAGCCTTGCAGAAATAGGAACAATTTAGTGAACATGTCATAACGTCTCGTTCAGATGTGGTGGTGTTGGTATCACGTGACAGTTTTATGTCATCATTTTCATAAAGAGATGAAAAGTACATGACAGCATTGGCGACAAAACCTGAGATCTTCTCTCGCATGGAACTGAACGGGATCTGTTGAAGAGTATGCAGCATGTAAAAATAGAGGTAGGTCTTAAAGAGTATATAGCACGTAAATATAGAGGTACATTTAACTATATTTATTCTTCTAGGGTTTCTGCGTGCATTTGTACCGAAAGATATGATCCTTATAGAGATAAATGCTATTTGACAAAACGTGATTTAAAATTGGTATGGCGATGATAGAATAATGTGTGTGCAATTTAGGCTACTTCTGCTTTTTCTTAAAATTTTGAAATACTTACTTTTTGTTTAATTTTCTACTGTAAACACCGTGTGTTCCTAGTGGTATCTAGTAATTTCTAAATGTATTTGTTTTTAATGTATTTCAACTGTTTTCAACTACTCTGCAGGGATTTAGCTTACTTTCGTTGGGTTCTTCTGAAACATCAACACCGGTTGAATCTTGTCGCAGATGTCAGGGTACAGGACACAAAGGTTATGGATTTGATCCATGCTGGTTGGGTAGACAAGCCAACGAAACCTGCAGCTCGGTAGGTCAAGTTTGGAAAACTATAAATAAACCAATGAAAACGTGTATCAAAGTCTTTGTAAAAGAAGGAACATAAACACAAGTATGTCTAGGCAAGTGTTGAAAACGAGGCTTTTAATTAGACTGACCTTGAGAGAGGTGGGTTCATGTTAAAATTTTAAAAGACATTTTTTTTACAACTCGTGATTTTCAAACAAGAGAATTGTGATAAATCAGGGAATAAATCAGCGGGCCTAGCTGGTGGGTAAATCTACTTGTCTTTGCAGAAGACGCACACAAAAACAGAGCGACTGATGACATAGTTCCCCATCTCATGTCTTCTGAACTGGGAAGCGATTTGTTTTCACTTATATATATATATATGTATAATCTACATCTAGCACTTTTAACACAATGTTACAAGCTCATCACCCTTATCCATTTACTTTGGCATTGTTACGGATGGTCCTGTAAAAATTATTACATCCTGCCAAACCTTCAGCCGAAAGGAGGCGGATGGCAGATGGCGGCGGGCAGGATACGAACCAAGGATCATAGAGATGACAGTCCAGAGCGCAAACCAAAGGTCCAGGCAACCATCCCAACCAGGACAAACAGTTTAGCGATCCTGCATCAGCTTATACCCACGGCGACCTACCAAATCGACGACCCTCTAGTCATCTATGTCTAGATCGCTGGTCTTGGTCATTGATAATATTGGGATTCACATTCTCAACATCACTCTCATTATTTGTAGAACTCAGTTCATTAGGGCACTCATCTGCTTTATGACCTCGCTCGCCACAACGAAAACAAACAATTACCTTCCTTTAACCACATGACTTTTTAACACAGGCTCACAACATGCTGCTGCCACACTCACACTTTCTTCCTTACTAATCGACACATCAGAACCAGCAATCTTAAAACCTTCAATCACCTCCAACATATTTTCTACTGTGCTGAGTTTGTTTAACACGAGCTGCCTGTATACATCACTTGACATGCTTTCTAGGACCCTATCTTTAATAAAGAGATCTTTAGTGTCATCTACTGTCTTACCGACCTCGGACCTTTTGCACCAGTCTTATACACTCATCAAAATCTTGACTAAAATAACTCTCATTAAACGTAGGGGCTTTAGGCAAAACATTAAGTGACTTTAAATATGCAAATTTATTTTAAAACAAATTTATACAAGTGGAAAAACCGTCCAATTACTGCCATTTCTGTCAAAACTGCAACATTTATTTCCCTTGTTCTGTATAAACGAAAATTAATTAATTAATTGGTACATTTTTTCATTGTTTCTAATGTTGTCATCGATAATGAATAATTATGCAAAGTTTAAACATGATCTGAGAATGGTGACTAGGAGGAAAACCATGTAAAATATTCCTGCCATACAGACGGAGTGAGTTGATTTAAGCTTTGTAAAAATCGAAGTTAATTTTTTAAATTTATTTGGGAGCTGTCTCCTTAGTTTAAAAGTATAAAATATTATTAGAATAGATTCTTTACTTTACTTTTCTAACCTTTAAATGAACTCTTACATTTATTTTAATAAGAGACTTACACTCCAACTTTTTAGCTATTAACAATACATAGGATTAAATTGTAAGTGTAATTGGATCTGACACCCAAACAAATTAAGAAAAAAAAGACACGAGTTTATCTTTCTAGAACAATCGAATCAAACTAATGAGACGCCATGCACTGACCGCAATAAGCAGAGACGAAATGCATTGGCTACTGGCGATGACAAATATGTCTTGGATGTTGGTGTTGGCCGCTAGAGAGGTCACGTTCAGGGAAGAGTTGCAACTGACCAGAGGCACAGAGATGTGGTAGACCAGGTCCTTATCATATTGCAGGTTGGACATGTAGACAAACTCTAAAAACAAGGAAGATGTGTTAGCTCCAGGGCTCCTCGTTTATCATCAAGGAATTAACTAGAAACACACACACACATTATGGTGTAGATTCTTAGAGTAATCAGTTAGGATTTCATCACAAGAGATTTGGGCTCCAACAAATACTAAGACCGACTCTGTCTGAATTAAAACTATTTTAGGCACGAATCATATATTAACCATACGTTAATAAACAAATTACAAGTTCATTATAACTTTTTTTTAAGATGATAAAAATGATTTCATTTATATGTCTAGCAATAGACCCCTCAGCCTGCGCCGCGCGCCAAATTTGCCGCCAAATTTTTGTCCGCCTAAAATCTGCCGAAAAAAAATGTGGCGGGCCGTATTAGCCGCCATATTTTGTCCGCCAAAAATTCGCCGAAAATGAATGATGCGTCGTAAAGTTGTTTTTTTTTTCAATTTTTTCTTGGCATTCCGTTTTAAAATCGATTGCATTTGTAAATAAAGGTGGCCGGAAGTTTGATAAAGAGTTCTTGTCTAATGTCAAATTACAATTCTAATTTTATTAAACCCCAGTTAAAATACAATTTAAAAAAAATAATTCAATTTATTTAAGTTACCGTTTTTTTTTGTCAATAACACGATTTATTATTATTAATATAATCTGTTTTATAAAATAAATGGCTCAGCAATCTTCTACTTCTTCTAGTAAAAAGATAAGCCTGTGTATAAAATAAATGGTCTTATGCCTAATTAAGCCTCAATTAACTGTTGCAATGAACTATACTAGCTAAATCTATAAATAATTATTTGTGTGTCATATCATTTCTATGTAACAATTCTACATGATGATTTTAGGTGAACTCAAATGTCAGTAGATGTCATCTAAACCGAGAAGAGAGGCAGTTTGTTACCAAATTACATGTAAAATCTAAACCGCCTAGCCAACATGGAAATTCCAAGGCCCAATGCTGGAGATATTTTGGTGGCCTGTTCTCTGCTGATGGGAGAAATGTTGACGAAGATCGGATCTATTGTCAGCTGTGCCAGACTACTCAGCAGTCACTGGGTGACAAGGGTCACATTTCAAAAGTTACGAATTTTGCTGCAACAACATCAAGTGGCAATATGAATCTTCATTTGAGTGTCAAGCATGATGTAGCAGTACAAAGTAAGGAAAAATCAAACAAAATTATGGGATATTTAAGTAAGTATGGAAAAGTCAATGTCAGGCAACATCAAGCCATGAAGTGGTTTTGTAGAGACTTGCTCGCCTTTGAAAATGTAGCTAAAGAAGGTTTTGTTGAGTTTTTCAAAATTAATTGCCCATCTCTCAACATCCCTGCATATCTTACTCAACTGGCTCGACTTCAGCTATCATCATCAGCATCATCTGTTCCAGTTGAGTGCATGTTTTCGGTTACCGGTTTGATAATAAACAGCAAACGATCAAGTCTAACAGCTGATAAGCTACATCGTGTTTGTTTCATCCATGACAATTACAAACTGATATATTGAGTGGTGAACTTAACAAATGGACTGCATTTTCATGCACTCTAAATGATGTAAATTATGACAGAATATAAAAGTGTTTTTTTTTTATATATTTGAAATAAAGTTTTTTTTTAAAGTCTTTTATTCATGAAGTTTTATTACTTTATTATTGGCAAGGCATAAGCCGAACTAGCCGAATATTTTTCTAATCAGCCGGAAATCAGCCACAAATGCCAATTCACAGAGAAATCCGGCTAATCCGGATATCAGCCGAAAAATTATGTCAGCCAGCCGAAATCTTGAAAAAAATTTAGCTGGCAGGTCTATCTAGCAATATATTCTATAGCCCACTTGTCCTACATATAGACACAATTTAACAAAATATTTTATTTCCATAATTTGTTTTGGAAAGGGAAATAGTTTGTACTACAATTTTAGAAAAGAAACATTATACCTCAGAATGAGGTCTGAACATTTGATGATTTTGACGCCCCCTCCCCCCCCCCCCATTACTTGATTCTAACTCCAGAGATGAAAAAATTGTACTACTCAACAAACTATACATAAAAAATGGTCTGCTGATAGGCCTTGATATATGGTCTTCTGATAGACCTTGATATACGATCTGATAGGCCTTGATATAGGCCTTGATATTCAATCTTCTGATAGCCCTTGAAATACGCTTTGATATGCCTTGATAGATGATCTAATAGGCCTTGATATATGGTCTGATAAGCCTTGATATATTATCTGCTGATAGGCACTGATGTATAATCTGCTGATAGGCCTTGATATATGATCTTCTGATTGACCTTGATATACGATCTGATAGGCTTTGATATACGATCTTCTGATAGGCCTTGATGTATAATCTGCTGATAGGCCTTGATATATGATCTTCTGATAGACCTTGATATACGAGCAAAGACATGAATATAATTCATTGTTTAAAGCCTTTTAACCTTCTAGTCTATAATATTCTAAGTTTCTTAACATCCGACTTTAAATTTCACAAGGTTATAAGGACAGTTTGTGTGGAAACACAAACTCAAAATCGGCCCACAAAGACCTAGAGTCTTCACCAGGATTCGAACAAGGGACTTCTGATTCCAAGTGCTTTACCCCTCAGCCACAGCATCTCCATATATTCATTTAGCGTACACTTATATTTTTTAAATAATAAATATTAACTTTATCCATATATTCAAAATTAATAACATGTTTCATGTGATAAAGAGAAACTAAAAAAGATGTATTTTTCGTACAAAATTAGATAAATTCCAACACAAAAAAAAAATAATTCTTGACCTACATTAAGCTACAATTCTGTACAAATGACTTAACGACTTTCCCCTCGCAAATAAAAATTAGAAACTCCATTGTCTGTGTCATACAAACTAGACATAGATCTAGCTAGATCTAGACCTAGTTTTAGATCTAAATCTAGATTCAAGATCTAAGTCTAGGTCTAGAACTAGATATATGTCTAGATCTAATTGAAGTCTAGATCTAGAACTGATATAGAATCTTGATATATAATCTACTATATCTAGACTAGAATTTGTATGAATTTACACTTTTAATCTTAAAATTACAAGACCTAGGCCAATTTTATGATCATGAATGTAGTTATTTATGTCTATGACTTGGCCTTTTGTTACCGGGTAATGGTGTTGTACTGTGCTGTTTGTATCCGATTCATTTCTTAATGTGATACTAGTGTTTACAGAATAAATAAATCTGCACCCCTAAGCTTTCAGAAGATATGTTATTGCCTTAATAATTAAAATTTTGTTCAAATTATCAATACATTTATGATATATATTATAAATATATCTATATCTGGGCTCTATTTAGTCTTGTTTAGACTGTCAAGTGTAGATCCTATAATGAGGATATGTCAAAACTGCTTTTTGCTGACCTATTTTAGTTGGTCTATAGTGAGCTAGCTAGAAATGACTTGAAACACTTGGGTTATGTCTACATGGACCAGACATTCCCCTCGCAAAATAAACATTAATATCTCCATTGTCACTTGTCATACAAAATAGACATAGATCTAGCTAGATCTAGTCCTAGTTTTATATCTAAATCTAGATCCAAGATCTGCCTGGTCGTGCGGTTTGCACGCTGGACTGTCGTTCAGATTTATCGATGGTCCCGGGTTCAAACCCTGCCCGCTCCCATCCCCCGTCGTCCTGCGGGAGGTTCGGACTAGGAAGTAATTATCTTCAACTCTGAAGGAACATCCGAAACATGTAAAATATTTTACCAAACATTTTTACCAAGTCGAAGTCTAGAACTAGATTTAAGTCTAGATCTAGAAATAGATCTAGTCTAGTCTAGAATTAGATCTAAGTCTATATCTAGATCTAAGTGTAGATCTAATTCTAAGTGTAGATCTAATTCTAGATCTAGAACTAGATATAGAATCTTAATATAGAATCTACTATATCTAGACTAGAATTCGTATGAATTTACGTTTAAGCTTAAAATTACTAGGCCTAGGCCAATGCCTAGTAATGCCATTACTAATGGTGTACTATGCTGTTCGTATCTGATTTATTTCTTAATGTGATACTATTGTTTACATAATAAGTAAATATGCACCCCTAAGCTGTCAGAAAATAAGTTATTGCCTTAATAATTAAAATTTTGTTCAAATTATTAATACATTTATTATAAATATATCTAGTTCTGGGCTCTATTTAGCGTTATTTAGACTGTCAAGTGTAGGCCCCCTTATTATGGATATGTCAAAAATGCGTGCTGTAAAAGTAGTTCGTTATTTTTTAAACTTATAACTAAAACGAAGTTGGTATCAAAATTCTTTTTTAAAAAACATCATTTAAATCAGTATTATATTCAATGAGTTAATTAAAAATGGGAAAATATATTTTATAATGAACCATTGACACTTTTACCATTGTGACCTTAGATTCAATTTTAGTACCAATGCGCAAATCTATGAATGAAGCTTGAGTTATTAATGAAGAAGTCTATGACCTTTTAAAGAAAAGTTACCTCCCCCTGAAGTTTTTCATTGAAAAGTTGTGTAATTTTTGAAAAATCTGCTTGCATATATAATTTTAAAAATTAGATAGTTCACTTTCGGAAAAGAAAAAGTAGACTTTGCATCAGAACTTTGAAATATCTAAAATGTCATTATGTCCAATATTCATTTTCTCTTCTAGTTTCTGAGATCTAAACGGGACGGACAGAGAGGCCACACAAAACTAATAGCGACTTTTCCCCTTTCCGGGGCCGCTAAAAATGTAAATTTTGTTTCAAAACTCCAAATGTAGAACCTCTAAACCATAGACTTATATATACTATATCTAGACTGGACATGGAGACTTTTTAACACTACAAAAATGTGAAATTTTTTTAGAAAGTTGGATCAATGCGTTGTTTTGTAAAGTA
>JAZGLO010005614.1:0-12596 GCA_036873155.1 Biomphalaria sudanica | reverse complement strand
AAACAGACATTCAAGAACATTTTGTACTCCATTTTCTAAGTCTAAAGGCCTATTATCAAACTAGAATCTTCTAAGTCTATAGGCCTATTATCAAACTAGAATCTTCTAAGTCTATAGGCCTATTATCAAACTAGAATCTTCTAAGTCTATAGGCCTATTATCAAACTAGAATCTTCTAAGTCTATAAGCCTATGACCAAACTAGAATCTTCTAAGTCTATAGACCTATCACCAAACTAGAATCTTCTGTTACATATATCTAAATCCAGATTTTTAGTCTAGACTACTGTCTTTTAATGTTGCCATGGCTGGATCTGTATCACCAAATTAGAAATTGTATATACTGTTAAGATGTGGGATTGAACTAAAGAAAATCACTCACTGATTCTCAGATCTGATTGCAGAAGCACAATTCAACTATGATCAATCAATATCCCTGGGAAAAAGAAATAATGTCACAATCTCCAAATCAAATTTACATATCCCGAATTCACTAACAGAATAGAAAACAATCCTCAGTCAAGAAATCCAAAATCATAACTCAAGTTTCTTAACACATTTACACACTAGTCAAGGTCATTTACACCCAACAGCAAAAACAAAAATCACCCTACTTCACATGTGAAAAAAATGGTTAGTCAGGTAGGAACAGAGTTACAATACTTTCAGTAGATATGTGCTCTTGACCAGGATTTTGTCTAGGGAAGTGGGGGGGGGGGATTCCATTATTTTGATCTATCATTCATTAGTAATTAAGAGTAATAGCTCTTACAAAAAGTTTTATAAAGGAGAAATTGTCTTTAAAAAAAACACTTTTTTTTCAATGTTACTTGTTTTGATTATTTTCCATATCCATATATATATACAGACAGATCGGCTTTCAAAGCCACCATCAATGCTGGTCTTGGTGCCTTCCTGGTCTTCCCTAAAAATAAACACTTTGAGATAAGCGCACCCTGTGGCAATTACTGCTCAAACTTCCAAGCTGAAATTGAGGCAATTACCATAGCACTACAGACAGTGGAAAACAAATTATATGAAGGAGTGCAACCACCATCAGATATTGTTGTCTTTACAGACTCCCAATCTACTCTGCAAGCACTTAACATCAGCACCTCAAACAGCCCAAGAGAGTTGACAACACTTATTGTGATAATCCATCAGATGATATTAAAAATTAAATATCAATATAACACTACAGTGGATCCCTGGACACATTGGCATCATGGGAAATGAAAAGGCAGATAAGCTATCAAAGGCAGGTTCATCTATGGAACAACCAGATAGACCAGTTAACTACCTCACCCTAAGGACAATGTTAGTCAACAATCACAATGAGGAGTGGCTCAACCAATGGGCATCAGGAAACACAGGCAGAGCCATGTACAAAGAAATGACTACGCCTAACAAACTGGACAGTATTAACTTCCTCCCCCGCAAAGAACAATCTACAATTTTCCAACTAAGAACAGGACACACACCACTACCACCTGAACAAAATAAACTCCACACAACTCCCTCTTTGCAGACACTGCGCCCACCCCTTTGAAACCGTAAACCATATCCTCTTTGAATGCCCCTCCCTAATCCACCTTAGGCAGACCCTACTACCACTACAGCCCAACATAACCAACACCCTGCACGGCAGTGCTGAACAACTGAAGAAAACAGCCCACTACTTTCCCTTGGCACAGTCTGCCAAAGAGCTGACAGCTCAGCAGCAATAAAGCTGGACTAGAAGAAGATTATTTTCCATCCCTTTTCCACATGAGATGGTCAGTAGGTTGTGACTTTACTTTCTGACAAATAAATAGTCTCTACCCCTGGACTAATTTCGTTTTTTTTTCAATTATTTATGTGCTCAAACACTCTTGTCACATTGCTACAATCATATTCCCCAATATTTTATCAATGATTGCCACTAAGGCTTCGCCTTGCATATGCTTTATTTAGAAATCAACAGCGTTGAATTGATACAAATTCAGACCTTAACATTTAGTTTCATGGATTCTCCTTTTTTTTTCTGCCCTGTTTTAGAGACTTTAGATATATACTATTACAGCTTCAAAACTTTAAACTCTAGCTAAAAATATACTTGATATACTTGAGCAATGTCATGAAATTTATTAAATATATTTGATTTTGAATTTGATTCAGTTGTTTTATAATGTTTAAAATTTCTATATTATCATGCATTGCAATTTTAATGTTTTTATCAGACATTTTATTTTTTTCCCTGAGTTTTCTCTTTCTAGGGAATTTAGTGAGAATTGAAACTAGTAATTTCTTTTTATAGTTTATCATTCATATTTTTTAAAAATATTACTAAAAATGTAGCGGTTATGTTTTTTAAAATTCTTTCTTCTGGCCTACATCTTCTTTTTTTTGAATGTTTCCCCTCCAGGCTGCCAAACAAGATATAGACACAGAAAGGGAGACGTACATGACATCTAGAGCAGGTCTGGACAGCATGTACGCAGAAGCTAAAAAGCATCTGGACGAGGAGACAAAGCTAAGACTGGTGGGTCCTGAGCAGGTGTTTAGCCAGACTAACAAAGTGAGACAACTCACTGTACTCTAAATGACACACAGCTGGATCTTTTTTTTTAGAAATCACTTTGTAGTTGTAGCCCTGAGTTTTGCATTGATTAGTAGAGTGAATTTCTGTTCCATTGCCTATCTGTGCCTATAATATATTCTTAGTGTATTTGTCTTTTTTATAAAAAAAAAACAATTAATTTTAAGTTCTGCCGTTTACATTTTGTGTCATTGAATGTATAAAATAGAAAATGTGATATATTACATTTGTGGAAGGATGTACAAAACAGCCCTTTTGTTGATCATGTTATTTATTACCCAATACATTTTTTTTTGTATGAATGCTATATTTGTCAAAAGGTCAGAGTTTTGTACAAGAGGAAGGAATAGGGGGAGTTATGGCCCAGGTTTCAACCTCACAATGGTTAGATGTTTCAAAAACATGGATATAGCAAATTTTATACTTGACATTGCCAATGGTAAGGGCTGGTTATTTATTAGAATATTTGGCAACCTTGAAATTCCATTTACTCTGTCCACAGGATACACTAAATAGTTAGCTATTTATACTTCTTCTGTCACAGATGAAAATCTCTAATCAATAACCATCTCTTACTTTTGGCAATGTCAAGTATTAAAAGGGCTTGGTTTAGTTTATTGCTAAAACAGTTTTGCATGTTTCATACAAATAGAATACAATTTTATTTTGTCTGTTCACAATTTATTTTGACTAGTTGTGGGCTGAATAATAATACAGAATATTTTGTTTCCTTATACTTTCCTGAAGTAAACTTCCAATTGTTGCCTATTTTCTGCAATTTTGTTTTTTAACATTGTGTTTCAATACTTCTAGAAGTAAACAAACAATTATGCAATGTCTTTTCTGGCTTCTAGCATTCAGTTGCTGTTTGAATGTCTTAGTATTTTTTTTAATGTCCATTATTTATTATTGCTGAATATTATAAGGTTTTTAAAAATAATAATAAGACATAATAATAATAATAATGATAATAAGATAATACTAAAGAATATTTGATATCTAAACGTCTGACAGCATAATACTCAATTTTTAATGTGGCTTACTGTATCCATGCAATCTATAGCTTTTATTTACTAATAGAATTAATTTTCAAATGTTTCTAATAGTTCCTATGTTAAGAGTTTATGCTAATATTTTAAGTTTAATAGTTTATACCCATTTGCATTTAAATTTGGATGGTAAAAGCAAATATATATTTAAATTTGCTAATTTTAAAGTCATTAAAATTTTTTTTTTAGTTAAACAACTTGGACAGTGTAAACACACTAACGTTTCTCTCACTGTGTAAAGACATTAATCACTGACATTGAACTCACAGTGTAAAGACATTAATCACTCACATTGCACTCAATGTGTAAAGACATTGATCACTGATATTGAACTCACAGTGTAAAGATATTGATCACTGATATTGAACTCACAGTGTAAAGACACTGATTAGTGACTTTCAACTCACTTTGTAAAGACATTAATCACTGACATTGCACTCACTGTGTAAAGACACTGATCAGTGACATTGATCTCATTGTGTAAAGACATTGATCAGTGACATTGAACTCACTGTGTAAAGACATTGATCACTGAAATTGAACTCAGTGTAAAGACACTGATCAGTGACATTGAACTCACTGTGTAAAGACATTGATCAGTGACATTGAACTCATTGTGTAAAGACATTGATCAGTGACATTGAACTCACTGTGTAAAGGCATTAATCACTGACATTGCACTCACTGTGTAAAGACATTGATCAGTGACATTGAACTCACTGTGTAAAGGCATTAATCACTGACATTGAACTCACAGTGTAAAGACATTAATCACTCACATTGCACTCAATGTGTAAAGACATTGATCACTGATATTGAACTCACAGTGTAAAGATATTGATCACTGATATTGAACTCACAGTGTAAAGACACTGATTAGTGACTTTCAACTCACTTTGTAAAGACATTAATCACTGACATTGCACTCACTGTGTAAAGACATTGATCAGTGACATTGAACTCATTGTGTAAAGACATTGATCAGTGACATTGAACTCACTGTGTAAAGACATTGATCACTGAAATTGAACTCAGTGTAAAGACACTGATCAGTGACATTGAACTCACTGTGTAAAGACATTGATCAGTGACATTGAACTCATTGTGTAAAGACATTGATCAGTGACATTGAACTCACTGTGTAAAGGCATTAATCACTGACATTGCACTCACTGTGTAAAGACATTGATCAGTGACATTGAACTCACTGTGTAAAGGCATTAATCACTGACATTGAACTCACTGTGTAAAGACATTGATCAGTGACATTGAACTCACTGTGTAAAGACATTGATCACTGACATTGAACTCGCTGTGTAAAGACATTGATCACTGACATTGAACTAAGCCATTTCTCTTCTGTTCACATACCAATTGTGCTGCCTTACAGGATGTGGAGAAAGAGCTTGAGCTGCAGATAAGTATGAAGACAGAGATGGAAATGGCTCTAAGGCTCCTTGAAAAGGACATCCACGAGAAACAGGACACAGTCATCAGCCTTAGGAAACAGCTAGACGACATCAAGACAATCAACCTAGATCTCTACAATAAGTTACAGGTAGGCTCCATTTGCACAAACACATCCATACTCTCTTAGTGTACTGTCTAGGCTCAATGTGCACATATACATCTGTACTCTTTAGGCACTGTCTAGGGTCCATTTGTACACCTATATCCTTTCTTAGGCTGCTGTGTTTATTCACTTTGTACACCAACATTTTCTTAGGGTTGATGGAATAAAGATTAAGATATAGCAGAAGAACTACTAAACAATATTGATAGAAAATAAAGTAGATACTTTTGAAAGAAAGGTAAGCTTTGATGAAGACAAATATCACAAACCTCTGACACTACCTAGCTGTGACACAGGGACAGGATTGAAATCTAACATCACAATCTAGATTCTTAGTTAGAAAAATGTTTTTCAGTTGATGGTGTTAGTTGGTTCTGCTTTTACCACCCAGTGGTAACATTTACCAGAATGCTGCCCAGATGTTGCCACACTTGCCTCTCATCATTCATTTGTTTCGCATAAAGGTTCACATTGGAATCTGTATG
Organism: Biomphalaria sudanica; assembly: GCA_036873155.1. NCBI lineage: Eukaryota > Metazoa > Mollusca > Gastropoda > Planorbidae > Biomphalaria > Biomphalaria sudanica. The sequence goes on along the minus strand of JAZGLO010005614.1, from coordinate 6,912 downwards.
TATACTGATTCTTTAGGCTGGTCATTTAAAGTTTTTACACCAATGCCTAGATTTACCTTGTTTATCTACATTTTTACACTGCAATCCAAATTCGATTTGTGTACCTACATTTGTACACTGCAGTCTAGATTGTTTGTGTACCTACATTTGTACACTGCAGTCTAGATTGTTTGTGTGCCTACATTTGTACACTGCAGTCTAGATTGTTTGTGTACCTACATTTGTACACTGCAGTCTAGATTGTTTGTGTACCTACATTTGTACACTGCAGTCTAGATTGTTTGTGTGCCTACATTTGTACACTGCAGTCTAGATTGTTTGTGTACCTACATTTGTACACTGCAGTCTAGATTGTTTGTGTGCCTACATTTGTACACTGCAGTCTAGATTGTTTGTGTACCTACATTTGTACACTGCAGTCTAGATTGTTTGTGTACCTACATTTATACACTGCAGTCTAGATTGTTTGTGTACCTACATTTGTACACTGCAGTTTAGATTCATTAAATAAATCCACACTCTCTTAGAGCTCTGTTGTTTCATTGTTTTAAAACTCTCTTGCAATGTAATTGTTAATTGCCCATCTATGAAAATGAGGTTGCAAGCTTGAAAGTAAACTCTGCTTTGTGACTTTTTGTTACTTATTTAATTTTGTCAATGTCTGTACTGAAAGTAGTTTGTTTGATACTTAATAGCTGATAGAATGATCGAAACAGAATTGGCTCATATCTGTGGTTATAGTTTATGAACAGAGTTGACTCACATCTGTGGTTATAGTTTATGAAACAGAGTTGGTTATAATTTACAAGCATGTTATGTTCCAAGCATGCCAACCACAGAGGCATACAAGTTATCTATATATATAGACTCAAATAGCTGATACTTAATAGCTGCTAGTTACAAAGATAAAAGCATATAAGTTATATATGTATACAGTGAGAGAGAAAGAGAGAGAGATAGAGAGACTCTACAGTTCATCAAATAAAATAAAGATTTGAGTTTTATCAACAACCCTAACCGCTAATCTCTGCTACTAACCAAGCAGTGACAAAAACTAATCTTTGCATGGAGTAGTAACCATAATGTCACAGAGGTAACTAAAGGACTATCCTTTAAAATCTGTAGCTATACTCTGCTTCATAATCTGTATTTTTATTCTACAATATAATCTCTATCAATACTTTATAATCCTTTTATAATAACCAACACCAAAAAATCTTCTAAGTGCATTAATTGCCTCTGAAGACAAAAGGAGACATATTTTTATATTTGTTATTAGCTACCACAACCACAGGTTTAATTTATTTTTGTTTAATTTGTACAAAGCTATATCAACTCTCTGTCTGTCTGTCTGGTCAAATGTTTAAACATGTTTTTCTCCCATTTCAATTTCTTGGATCAAGCTGAAACTGCACAATTATTCATTGTATCTGACAAGACATGAATCAATTTTAAAAAATCAACCAATCAGTTATATAATTTTTGGTGATAAATTATTTTGTTTGATATGAAAATAAGGGGAATAAATGCTACTTAATGTGGATGCATATATGGATTTAATGTTTTGACAAATTTGTATCCACTTCCCAATCTTGGATCAAGTTGAAATATTACATAATTATTTATGTAATTTAAAAAAATTAACCAGTAAATTAATCAGTTAGTACTAATTAATTAATTTTGTTTTTATAGCAGAAAAGGAGCTAAACCCTGCCATTCTCAGATAAATGGCAGTAATTAGAGGTTCTTTCCCTTAGATAAGCTTTGTTATTTAAACAGTAATCTTTTTTTCTTTTGCTTGTTAATTGTTTATGGTTACATAATGTCATTTTAAAAGCCCATAATGCAATAATATAATAATTAGCTTTTTTAAATAGTAAAAAGGGCCCTAAAATAAAATAGCCCAAAAAAGTCTGTATATATGAGCTTACTGTTTATTACAAGATAACTGTGTAGAGATTTAGATTACCCTCAACACATTTTGTGCCTCAAATCTCTATTTTTCTTACTTTAGAATAAAATGTTTTTTAATAATAACAATTATTGATGAGACACATTTGCAAGGGCCATTTAGAGCAATGCATTTTATATTGTACATAAATATTTCTATTTAAAAAATGATGATGAGGAATGAAGGTGTGATTTAATCTCTAGGTCAGTGTTGTTTCACTAGAGATGTTGCATTTGGTTTTAAGATTTTCTATGCAGTGTTCTTGAATCTAGACAACAAAGTCGTTGAAACACTAACTATATTTTCTATTCAGTTATTCTGTAACCTTTCGAATTAAAAGCATTTAGACTATATTCCTAGGAAACTAAACAAATGATCGCTATCTTGTTATGATAGTGTAGGTATAAAAAAAAAACATTGACAATAACTGAAATGGTTTCACAACAATTAGCTTATTTTGTTAATCAAATTTTTTAAATTTTTTTTTGACATTACAATTATTGCCATTTCATAACTGTCACTATGTGGGACACTTAACTAATCCTATAGTTTTTGTTCAACAAATGTTGTGAGATATAAACAAACTGTTTGCAACATTCCCATGAGATCCTCCTCTATTTGTGTCTTTGTCCTGGTGCTTCCCATCTTCCCCTGCTCGGTGAACTGACACAACATGGAAGTTTGAGTATTTTTTTGTTTTTGTATTTATTTAGTATTACCTACTACAAAGTAGTGAAGAAAGTGCCAACTAGTCTTTCAGTATCTTGGTTTCTTTTCCACTATCTTCTTTTTTTATTTTCATTGTCTATTTTTTGTTCTTTTTTCTTTTGTTGTTTTAATTAAAATATTGAAAGTGACATACCAATCATAGTAAAAAAAAAAGAATGTTTGAGCATAGAACTGTATTACTGAACTGATTGCTAACTGCTTATGTCACTAAAATTACTTTTTTTCTGATAGTAAAGTTGTTATTTTTTTCTTTTAATGCAGGATTTTTCAACAGAAAATGTGTTCAATTCAAAATTGAGACAAAATATGTGACCCAAACTTCCCCTTCTTTGGTTGTTGAACTTTTTTTTTGTTTTGGACTCCTCATTACCCCTCAAGAATTCCACCCATTTCAGGGTGATGAACCCAGTTAGCCTACCTTTTTGTTCTAACCCATTGGAGTCACTCCAATTGTGTTTGTGTCTGGTGTGTAAGTAAAGACTCCCCCCCCCCCCCCTCCAGCTCCTCTTGAAATGTTTCATTGTCAGTTTGTATCTTGACTGTCTCTGTTCTAATTGCCTCTTTTCCTGTTTTCCTCCTACAGACTGAGTAAATAAAATAGAACGTAGTGCTGTGACTCCAGTGGTTTAGAACCAAGATGTAAGAGATGCAGAATGAGAGAAAGTCACCCAAACCATGATTCTTTAAGTGGCTTTCATCTGATGATGTGTTTCATGATGAACATTTGTTTGAAACATGACAGTGCACTATACAACAAATACTTTGGTGTTGGATAGTGTACTGAAAGTTATTGGGAAACAAAATGGGCTGGTGGATAGATCATTCATGATTTTTGTTTTATATCATCAGTTCTTGTTGAAATCCAATTTTAAGTGTTCTCTCCCTTGCTAACGTTCTCTCCCTTATTGTTTTGTATCATAACCATCAGCTTAATGATCAACATTCTAAACCTTTAAGCTAGAGAAATATAACTTATACAAAAGATATTCCAAGAACCAGATGTTATTTTCATCTTGATGATTCTCAACAATATTTTATATGTGTACTTTAAACAATCGTTTGTTTACATTTGTATAAAATTATAAGCTTAAGTCCATGCATTTAGACATGTTGGTGTCTCCACAATCTGCTGCCTCTTTTTTGGATTATTGATGGTTAATGTATTATATATGTCAGTGACAATGATCTTATCAATCCTTTCAAATACTATGATATGCCTGTGTGTTATTTAGTAGACAGCTGAGTGAACTTGAATGTTTTGTAAAGCTGTGCCTATAGCTGTATCAGATTCCATCATATTACAGACAAGGCAAACCAAATTTGATACTTAAATAAATATTATTTATTTAAGTTTTCTTGAGCTCAGTGATAATGGGACAAATGAGACACTGATTGGCCAATCCAGAACCAGGTTGCTTGTTGACCTGAGACTTTGGCTTTCAGTTTTTGATTCACAATTTTTGTAATTCAATCAAAAAGAAGATCAAAAATGTCCAAATCTTCCCCAGAGTCAACAAACTAGAGGCTTGAAATATATGGATTTTATTTGTACCAGATTGGTGTGTACATTTGCATAGCACTCTCTAGTGCTGGATTGTGCTTTGTGTTGATGATGCCAAAGCTTTGCTACATTTCTATTTCTGTACATTTGTTCTTCTTGTGTTTTGTGGTATCTTAAAGCTTATGAAACAAACTCCTGGGACCCTATCATTCCTGACAGCGTTGTGGTCTGCTTGTATGAGTGTGTGTATGTAACACTGCTGGTTGTGAAGTGGATATAGTGCACACACTGTTGCTTCTGTGATATCTTCAATTTAATTGATTCTGCTTTTGTTTTTGTATGTATAATTTTTAATGGCTGGACAATGATACAAGAAAATAGTCATCTATACAATCTTCCCCATCTCCACACTAGGTATTTATTATGTATATGTTCTGAAACTCAAGTATACACGAGATCTTATTATTTCATTATATATTCATTTTGAAATCTTTTGAAATTATCTATAGTTCATCTGAGTTAATCTGTAGTGATCACTATTCATCTGTGTTGCATTATGACCAAAAAAAAAAGTTAATCAGGCTTTAGTAATGTCAAACTTATTTGACTAATTGGGACATCATGATGGATGGCATCTAGTAGATGCATGAAATGTTTCTTTATAAAAACTATTTCCTAGCTCGTGATGTCTAATTTATATTAATACACCAGAGGCTGCTTTCTATTGCGGAGAACTTTCAAAATAAATATCAGTTTGTACAGTTTTTTTATGTACTTTGATACCTATTATTACATGAAATCAAGGATTACATTCACCTGTTTGTATTCCAGGGCACAACATGGCCTAAATTGTGTTGATGTGCCCAAAATTCAATCCTGTTTGTATTCCTACCAAGTACTGAGCCCTTTTAAATGCTGGGTTTTGGTGTTGTTGGTTATGTTGTAATATATTCAATTAAGAACTCCGTAGTACCAATAAGTCCTGTAACTTTGTAATAAACAGCAATGAAGGATGTGCCTGTCTTTAGGCTAAAACTTTGTTTTTATGAAATGCACATAACATAATGCATTTCTGAGAAGAGCACATGTCAATTCATGGAAGACATTTATAGAAAACAATCATCAGGCTCCCAAATACATTTTAAAATATAGTCTAAATTATAGTCCAACAACTGCTATAATCTACTTGGTAGAAATATGTAAGGATTTGTAACTGTTCTCTGGTTTCTCTGTCTAGACTTGCTAACTTTGCTTTTGTTTGCTTATTGGTAAACAAAATTTTGTTATTGGCTTCCTATTATGGAATCTCTTTGAGTTGAGCTTTTCATGTTAAATACATTGAGACAAACATTGATGTATTAATCAAATTGTGCAATAAATGGTGAACAATAAAAGTGTTGGTGTTTAAACCCTATGCCTTTTATACTGTGGCTGCAAGGTTTAGTGTCATAGTAAGGATGTTTATTTTTTTTAATGTAATGGAAAACTTAAAATGTAATATTAAATACAAACTTTTTTTTTTATGTGATGAAAATGTTTTCTTTTCAAAATGGAAATGAGAAAGACAGCAATAGATTGGGTGACATCTTCTGTGCAAGTACTAAACACAGGACTTTCTGTACAAGTGCTAAATACAGGACTTTCTGTATGAGTGCTAAACACAGGACTTTCTCTCTGTACAAGTGCTAAACACAGGACTTTCTGTACAAGTGCTAAACACATGACTTTCTCTCTGTACAAGTACTAAACACAGGACTTTCTCTCTGTACAAGTGCTAAACACATGACTTTCTCTCTGTACAAGTGCTAAACACATGACTTTCTCTCTGTACAAGTGCTAAACACAGGACTTTCTCTCTGTACAAGTGCTAAACACAGGACTTTCTCTCTGTACACAGGACTTTCTGTAGAAGTACTAAACACATTACTTTCTCTCTGTACAAGTACTAAACACAGGACTTTCTCTCTGTACAAGTGCTAAACACATGACTTTCTCTCTGTACAAGGGCTAAACACAGGACTTTCTGTACAAGTGCTAAACACATGACTTTCTCTCTGTACAAGTGCTAAACACATGACTTTCTCTCTGTACAAGTGCTAAACACAGGACATTCTGTATGAGTGCTAAGCACAGGACTTTCTCTCTGTACAAGTGCTAAACACAGGACTTTCTGTACAAGTGCTAAACACATGACTTTCTCTCTGTACAAGTGCTAAACACATGACTTTCTCTCTGTACAAGTGCTAAACACAGGACTTTCTCTCTGTACAAGTGCTAAACACAGGACTTTCTCTCTGTACACAGGACTTTCTGTAGAAGTACTAAACACAGGACTTTCTCTCTGTACAAGTACTAAACACAGGACTTTCTCTCTGTACAAGTGCTAAACACATGACTTTCTCTCTGTACAAGTGCTAAACACGACTTTCTCTCTACAAGTGCTAAACACAGGACTTTCTCTCTGTAAAAGTGCTAAACACATGACTTTCTCTCTGTACAAGTGCTAAACACATGACTTTCTCTCTGTACAAGTGCTAAACACAGGACTTTCTCTCTGTACACAGGACTTTCTGTAGAAGTACTAAACACAGGACTTTCTCTCTGTACAAGTACTAAACACAGGACTTTCTCTCTGTACAAGTGCTAAACACATGACTTTCTCTCTGTACAAGTGCTAAACACGACTTTCTCTCTACAAGTGCTAAACACAGGACTTTCTCTCTGTAAAAGT